>JBBPBX010001245.1:93508-106665 GCA_038048925.1 Garcialebias charrua | reverse complement strand
CTGTGACCTGCTCTGGGAGCCATCCCCGAGCCTCCCTCCATCGCGCCCGCAGTGGAAGCGCAACAAGCGGAGTGACTGTGACCTGCTCTGGGAGCCAGCACCGAGCCTCCCTCCATTGCGCCCGCAGTGGAAGCGCAACAAGCGGAGTGACTGCGACCTGCTTTGGAAGCCAGCCCCGAGCCTCGCTTCATCACGCCCGCAGTGGAAGCGCAACAAGCGGAGTGACTGTGACCTGCTCTGGGAGCCAGCACCGAGCCTCCCTCCATTGCGCCCGCATTGGAAACGCGACAAGCGGCGCGACAGGAAGCAGAAGCGGGGTAAGCGTGGAGGTATCAGAGCTAGGCTAGCAGCTAGCCCACACAAACCGGCGATCCCATCCATGGTTTTGGCTAACGTGCGCTCCTTGGACAATAAACTGGATTATATACGCCTGCTACGAACGACAAAAAAGACTGTGAGAGACTGCTGTGTGTTTGTATTCACGGAAACGTGGCTCAACAACAACGTTCCGGACCATGCTGTTCAGTTAGGGCAGCTAACATGCTACAGAGCAGACCGAACCCTCGAGGGAGGTAAGAAACGGGGAGGGGGGCTCTGTGTTTACATCAACAAAGCATGGTGCCTGGATGCTGCTGTGGTCCACAAACACTGCTCACCTTTAGTGGAGTTTATGACTATTAAATGCAGACCGTTTTATTTACCGAGGGAATTTACAGCTGTTATGATTGTTGCTGTATATATCCCTCCAAGCTCCAACAGCAAAGTTAGAAGTGAGGCTCTGAATGAACTATATCTGCACATCAGTGAGCAGCAAACAGCCCATCCTGATGCTTTTCTCATCACGGCTGGTGATTTCAACCAAGCAGATTTAAAGAGTGTATTTCCAAAAACATACAGAAACATAAACTTTGCAACAAGAGGAAACAATACACTGGACCAAGTTTACACCACCATGAAAAATGCCTACAGAGCCCTCCCCCTCCCCCACATTGGTGCTTCTGACCATATCTGTGTTATGCTAAAGCCAGCATACAGGCCACTGGTGAAAGTCACAAAACCAGTCCGCAAGCAGATACGAGTGTGGCCAGAGGGGTCTTCAGAGGCACTCCAGGACTGTTTTGACACCACAGATTGGGGTATGTTCAAAGAAGCTGCTACCACAAACAACAACACATGTCTCCAGGAGTACTCAGACACTGTATGTTCATACATCACCAAGTGCATTGATGATGTAACCAACCTCAAAACCATCACTGTTCGGGCTAATCAGAAGCCATGGCTGACAGCTAAGGTTTACAGACTCCTGAGAGCTAGGAATGCTGCCTTCAAAGCGGGAGATCAGGTGGACCTGAGGGCAGCCAGAAAGAACCTGGAACTGGGCATCAGAGAGGCCAAGGAGCAGTATTCCAGGAAAATAGCTCACCGTTTCAAGGACAGCAAGGATACACGCAGTCTGTGGCAGGGAATACAGACCATCACAAACTACAAACCATCCCCCCAGACCTGTGACAGCTCAACCTCTACGCTGAATGAACTGAATGAGTTCTTTGCTCGGTTTGAGGCAAGTAACAGCACACCTGCACATAAACTCCCCCCCTCTCCTGATGGCCAGGTGCTGGCGCTGTCCTCAGACAGCGTAAGGCGATCATTTATCAAGATTAACGCCCGGAAGGCCTCTGGTCCTGACAACATACCTGGTCGTGTGCTGAAGGACTGTGCAGGGGAACTCGCAGCGGTCTTCACGGACATCTTTAACATCTCACTGAGCCAGGCCATCGTCCCCACCTGTTTCAAAGCCACCACCATCATCCCTGTCCCAAAGAAGGCAACGCCCGCATGCCTCAATGACTATCGCCCAGTAGCACTCACCCCCATCCTGATGAAGTGCTTTGAACGGCTAGTCATGAAAAGCATCACATCTGTCCTCCCTGCCTCCCTGGATCCCTTCCAATTTGCATACCGACCTAATCGCTCAACCGACGATGCCATCTCCTCTGCCCTCCACACAGCTCTCACACATCTGGACACGAAGGACTCTTATGTTAGAATGCTGTTCATCGACTTCAGCTCGGCATTCAACACCATCATCCCCCAACAGCTCATCCATAAACTGGACAGTCTGGGGCTGAACACCTCAATGTGTAACTGGCTGCTAGACTTCCTGACCGGGAGACCACAGACAGTACGGATCGGGAGTAACACATCTAGCACCATCACATTGAACACAGGGGCCCCACAAGGATGTGTGCTGAGCCCCCTTCTATTCACCCTGCTAACACACGACTGCACACCATCGTACAGCTCCAACCACTTCATCAAGTTTGCGGACGACACAACAGTGGTAGGTCTCATCAGCAACAACGATGAGACGGACTACAGGAACGAGGTGAGCCGCTTGGCCTTGTGGTGCGGACACAACAATCTCACTCTCAACGTGGAGAAGACAAAGGAGATTGTCGTGGACTTCAGGAAGAGGGATGCACAACATGCCCCTCTGACCATCAACAGCACCGCAGTGGAGAGAGTGGACAGCACCAAGTTCCTGGGAGTGCACGTCTCGAAGGACCTGTCCTGGAGCAGGAACACTGCATCACTGGCCAAGAAGGCTCACCAGTGCCTCTACTTTCTCCGCAAGCTGAAAAGGGCTGGAGCTTCAACCCCCATCATGTGCACCTTCTACAGGGGTGCCATAGAAAGTGTCCTGACCAGCTGCATCACGGTGTGGTTTGGTGCATGTACTGCATCATGCCGCAAGAGCCTCCAGCGCATCGTGAAAGCAGCTGAGAAGATCGTCGGCACCTCCTTGCCCTCACTGCAGGACTTACACAGCAAACGCCTCACTCGGAAAGCCCACTGCATGGCAGGTGATCCCACACACCCACTACACAGCCGCTTTAGACTGCTGCCATCAGGGAGGAGACTGAGGAGTCTCCAGGCTCGTACCAGTAGACTGAGAGACAGCTCTGTTCATCAGGCAGTCAGAATGCTAAACACTCTGCCTGCTCTGCCTCCCCTCCCATTTGAACTGCCTTAACACAAAAAACTTTCTCACACATTACCACTCAACACAAAGTTTTTAACACTGGACTCTGTGTCATCAAACGGGTTATTCACTAAACTCTCGGTCATGTGCTCATTCAGTTTGCACTACTTCTCATATTTGCACTAATGTTTGTATTACATTACTGCCTATAGTCATACTACTGTTTACATTCACTGTTTACATTTATTAATACGGTTTACATTTATTACTACTGCTTTACATTTATTACTACTGTTTACATTTACACTAATTTTATATACACTACTGCAGATACATATACAGCATTCTCTGACTAGCCTTATCTAAGGATGCCAAATGTGCCTTATGTGCCTCACTGCATATGCCACTTTGCCTATATACCAACATCAAATACCTCATACATATACTGTGTACATTAACTTATATGCTGCTGTGCCACTCTTTGCAAATGTCAATGCTAGAACCTTCAGTTTATTTTATAGATATACTTTTTATACTTTTTATACTTTTTTTTTTTTTTTCTTTTTTCGGCTTTATTCCCTGCGTTAGGGGTCGCCACAGCGAACTGGTCGCACGAAGATTTGGCAGTTGTTTTTACGCCGGATGCCCTTCCTGACACAACCACAGACCACCGAGCAACCACAGCCCTCTGTGTGGAGCAGAGAGCTGATATCTAGGGTTCCCGGGGGAGCAGATGGTGTGGGTTAAGGGCCTTGCTCAAGGGCCCAGAGTGGGGCAGATGAGGGTGGAGACAAGTGTGACCGCTTCACTTATCCCACCCACATCTTTGATGTTGTCGGTACCGGGGCTTGAACCGGCGACCTTCCGATCACAAGCGCACCTTCTTAACCTCTGCGCCACCACTCCCCTATACTTTATACTACTATGCAAAAACTCAGGACAGTATTACACTTTTATTATTTCATTTTATGCTTATGTTCATTGGGTGTTTGGTGTTTTAGGGGTGTTTGGTGTTTCAGTGTTGGTGTAAATTTTCATACTTTTATACTATTATGAAAAAACTCAGGACAGTGTTACACTTTTACTATTTTATGCTTATGTTTATTAAATGTTTTAGTGTTTAGTGTTTAGATGGTTACTGTTGCACCGAGGGACTGAGAGAAACGCAATTTCGGTCCTGTGTATGTCCTGTACATATTGCAGTTCTGACAATAAAGTTGACTTTGACTTTGACTTTGATAAATGTACTGTACAGGATTATTGAGCATGGGCTTTGTTGGTTTTGAACCATTTTGACAACGAGGGAGAGGGAGGGGACGTGCCAAGAAGACCATCTTAGCACGAACATAACTGGTTTGTTCCACTTTGGAATAAGCTGTTGGGGGAAGAATCTGTTTTGTGTTGTGTGTTTCCTTGACCGATGAAGCCTTCTGGATGGAAGGTGAAATGTTTCAGCACAAAAAAAAAGGAACTGTCCAGATGACCTGACTGAGAATTGTTGGATACATGTAGTCTTCTGGGTTAAGCCCGCAGTATAGCTCTGTTTTGGGCCGAACGCCGCTTGACGCGCGCGTGCTGCACGCAGGCAGTTCACAGTATAGCTCAGCGTGAGGCTCCAGCGCTTTCGCTCCAAATTCTTGACGTCATTTGAGCAGCAGCAGGGCGGAGCGTTTACCTACGGGACAAATTGAGGTCGCTGATTGGTCATTTGCTGACACGCCTACTGAATTGATTGACAGGTCGGGTGGGGAACGGCTGCGCAGCGGTTTTCTGTGTTTATATGTTAATAAAAAGTTCTAAAAAATAAAATAAAAACAGGGAGCGCTGGTCCAGCACACCAGAACACCAGGAAATATTTAGAGCCTCCCGCAGCCATGTTGGACATGAGTTTAGTTCGCTCGTGACAAATTCATTCATTTCTCATCAAGGAGGAAGCGATCACTTGACATTTGGCAAAAAAACAAAAAGAAAAGTCCAGATCAGAGATGAAGAGGGGGAATTTAATACATTTGAGTCTCATACAAAACAGTCTGGCGCCGGGCAGTTTATTGTGAGACAACGCGCGTGCGTTAAGCGGACGTAAAATTTGAGCTTGGTGCGTTCACGCCCGCGTTCAAAGGCTTGTGCCGCGGCGTTCGCACGGCGTGGAGCGGCGTTCGGCCCAACGCAGAGCTATACTGGGGGCTTTAGTTGGGTCATTGGTTTTCCCTCAAGCTGAATCCTAAATTGTTAAATTTAAATTTTTGTTTCAGAAGGTAATTAGAAAAGAACAATATAGAACATGTTTTTTTCACTCATGTTATTCATGTAAATTAATCTTTCCGAACTAATATTTTATATTTTGCTTTGTGTTCTTTAGACTGGATGCTGAGGGGATTGATTTGCTGTCTGCTCTTCTACTGGTATGAAACTAAAGGCCAATGGTCTTCTCAGTCATAGACACAGTTTTCAACTTGGATTGTGAATTTGTGTATTTTCTGAGCAGCCAGTTCTTGTATTTGCAGTTCGACACCAGGACCAGAATGTCCGCTGAAGCTGCTCTACATCACCCCCATTTCCTCAGTCTGGGGGAGAACATACACAATTTGGCTGACAGTGAGTTAAAATTGCAAGCATTCAACAAAGTTCATGAAACTTATGGCAGACTTGTGTACTACTAAAGGGATATTTCCACCATTTTTTTTTTTTTTTTTTTTTTAGATTTTATTTTGAGTTTTCAAAGTTAGGAACATACATATATACAGACACACAAACAGAACCCAGATGCACAAGCCAAAGTATGAAACATTACAATTAGCACATGGTGTACACATACACTACACATATTCATGAACTTATACATAGACCCATTAAAGGGCGGCTGGTGGGAGAGACCATGAAAGAGTTTAGTCAGTTTAATCTGGTCGTCAAAAACTGATCCAGGAAGGGATTCCAATAGCGCAAGAAGGTGTCTGTAGCGCCTATCCGAAGTCTCTCCATCTGTTTCACTGACATCATGTCCGTAATCCACTGATGGAATGAAGGAGGAACTGAAGATTTCCAGTTTATTAAGATGAGTCTCTTAGCGACAATGAGTCCCAGTTCCAGTGGTTGTCGCATTACAGCGGGTATGGTCCCCGGCACCCGGGGGCATCCAAAGATTATAAGTCCAGGTTCAGGTTGCAAAAGAACACTATATGCCTTAGAGTACCAATCAAATATTTTTGACCATAAACCGGTTAAGGACGGACAGGACCAAAAGGCATGAGACAGTGTGCCCTCAGATATGTTACACCTGTCACATATTGGGGAAACAGAGGGGTATATCTTGTGTAATCTGACCTTTGAATAGTGTAATCGATATGTGATTTTAAACTGAATTAGCTGATGTCTGCTGTTTATTGAACAAGAACTGATTTTAGAAAGGCATCTGTTCCACCATGATTCAGGGATTGTTATCCCTAGCTCGTTTCCCCAGGCCTCCCTTATTTTTGTGGTACGTACCACGTTGCAGTCACCAAACAGATGCATTATTCTAGTATTAAGATGTCATGAATCAGGAGGGCTCGTGAGGATCTCAAATATGCCATGCTCAAACGGAAGAATGTCGTAGTTTTGGATATTTGACGTAATATAATGCCTGGCCTGCAAATATCGGAAGAAGTGTGAGTGGGGCAGATTATATTTTTCTTTCAGTAGACTGAATGATGCAAATTTGTTATCAATATACATATCCTTAATTAACACCAGCCCCTTTTCTTCCCAGTCATGATAAACTTTATGTTTATGTTTATGTTTATTAAATTTGTTCATTTTTTTACAAAAGAAACAATACAAGGCAATCTCATAATGATAGTGTACAAGATGTAAAAAAATGAAAGGTGGCAGAAAGAAGAATAAATCTTATTATATCTGCCCCTTATCTCCAACAATCAGATTAAACAACAGTAGTCAAACCATGTAAACAATAATAATTTTCAACCAACTTTTTCCAACAGTCAGGTTAAACAATAATATTCTTCAACCAACAGTACAAAATTATTAACTCTTTTTTAATTTTCTAACTAACAGTACAAAATGACTAACTCTTTCTAATTTTCTAACTAATACAATACACATCACGTTATTTCACATATATTTTTTTAACACATTTGTTTTGATCATTTTTTTAAATGTAAACATTGACTTGGCATTTTTAACTACATTCTCCAAGCCATTCCATAATCTAATTCCCTGGATTGAGGTAGAACGTCCCTTCAAACTGGTTCTGAATTGTGGTTTTACAAACAACTCTGTTCCCTTAAGATTATAACAACTTTGTCTTTTAACAAAGTGCATTTGGATATTTAAAGGTAATGCATTATTTTGAGCTCTATACATAACTGATAAAATATTATAGTCTACCAAATCATGGAACTTCAATAATTTTAGTTGATAAAATAATGTACTTGATGGATGACGGTAATGCTTTCTAGTGATAATTCTTACAGCTCTTTTCTGTAATACAAAAATAGGCTTTGTGATTGTTTTACACGCTTTCCCCCAAACATCAATACAATAGATTAAGTGTGGAACAATGATTGTGTTATACAACAAATACAGAGCTTTATCATTCAATAGGTCTCTGACTTTGTACAGTACTGCTATCGATTTAGCTATTTTTATTCTTACAGAATTTATGTGTTGTTTCCATGTCAGTTTGTCATCAATGATAACACCCAAAAACTTCACCTCATTCACTCTACAAATCTCAACATCCTCAATTTTGAGTGGAACATCAACAGTTTTCTTTTTATTACCGAATATCATGTAATTAGTTTTTTCTAGATTTAATGATAATTTATTTATTTTAAACCAAGTTTGTATCTTGACAAATTCTGTCTTTATCAATTCTAACATTTGTTCTATATCTTCACCTGAACAGAAAAAAGTGGTATCATCAGCGAAAAGTACACATTTAAGGAGTCCTGACACATTTACCAAGTCATTCACATATAAAATAAAAAGCTTTGGTCCAAGTACAGAGCCTTGGGGAACTCCACATGTGATATTACAGAGGTCAGATCTTACATCATTTATTTGTACAAATTGTTTCCTATTTTTTAAGTAGCTAGATACCCACTGTAATGCTGGTCCTCTAATACCATATTTGTTCAGTTTTTCAAGGAGAATGGTGTGATCAATAGTATCGAATGCTTTTTTTAAATCAACAAAGATACTGATACAATGTTGTTTTTGATCCTTTATCCTGCCAGGGGGGCAGGAAACTATGGTTAAAACATAATGGCGTCTGTACAGACGTCTTTGGTAATGCAAGGAAACTCCTGATCTGGTTTAGAATTCTTATTTCATGTTTTAACACAAAGCTCAGGTTTCGGTAGGCTTCAGGCTTTTCAAGGTAGGCAAACAATAGAGCAGGCAAGGAGGAGTTATTTGCCAGTTTAGATTCCATCTTGACCCACAGCGGAGCAGTAGTTGCCGGGTTACCAGCGAGCTCATACTGCCAGAACATTAGTACTCTGATGTTGGCAGCCCAATAATAATGTTTAAATACAGGTAGTCCCAGCCCTCCCTTCCCCCTCAGCCCTTGCAAATGCACTCTAGAAATCCTAGCATTTTTCCCATTCCATATATAGGAATGAATTATTGAGTCAAGTTCTTTAAAGAAGGCTGCTGTAAGGTAGATAGGAAGGTTTTGACATAAGTATAGGAACCTAGGTAGGGAAATCATTTTAACTGAGTTGATACGTCCGATCATTGACAGAGGCAAAGTTTTCCAGTATTCGATGTTTAGTTTTAATCCGGATATAAACTTTGTAAAATTTAGTTTAAATATATGTTTTGGGTCTTTGGGCACAATAACGCCTAGATAGGTAAGATGGTTTTCAACTACTTTGAATGGGACATTTTGTAAAAATCCTAATGGGTATGTGTTGGAAAGAGGCATTAACTCGCTCTTTGACCAATTGATTGAGTATCCAGAGATCTTACTAAAAGATGTAATCAGGTCGAGGAGGAAGGGGACCGATTTCACTGTGTCATATAAATATAATATCACATCGTCAGCGTACAAACTAATGGTTGTTTCAACGCCGGCGACATGAAGGCCTTCGATATGCGGGTGTGCCCTAATTGCCACAGCAAGTGGCTCCAAAGCAATAGCGAAAAGCGCTGGTGACAGTGGGCAGCCCTGCTGAACTGAGCGCTGCAAGTGAAATGGAGCTGATCGATCACTATTTGTCAGGATGGAGCACATAGGTTCTAGATAAATCAGTTTTACCCATGAGATGAAAGTCTCGCCGAAACCAAATCTGCGCAATGATTCGAACATATATGGCCATTCAACCTGGTCAAAGGCTTTATGTGCATCAAGGGCCAGAATAGAGGCATTAGTATTTTTATGGTCAAGATATATAGTATTAAGTAATCGTCTTACATTGAAAAAAGACATTCTGCCGGGGATAAACCCAGTCTGATCAGGATGGATGATAGATGCTAAACATTTATTCAGTCTAGTGGCCAAGATTTTAGTGATTATCTTGTGGTCAACATTTTGCAGTGCAATCGGTCGAAAGCTGGCAGGATCAGTTTTATCCCTCTCCTTTTTAAGAAAAAGGGAAATGTTAGCCTCATATAGAGTTTTGGGCAGTTTTCCATCCTTCTTTGATGCAGACATCATTCTAAACAAGAGTGGTGCAAGAATGTCACAGAATTTCTTATAAAAATCCGACCCAAAACCATCAGGCCCGGCAACTTGGCCAGATGGAAGTGATTTTATAGCGTCTATAACCTCTCGAAGCGTCAGGTCAGACTCAAGGTACCTGACCTCTGGCATTGTTCCCACAGTCTTCAAATCTGCTGCCATCACCCCCATCATCAAGAAACTAGGTCTTGACTTCACCAACTTCAGTAATCTTCGTCCGATCTCCAATCTGCCCTTCATCTCCAAGATCCTTGAAAAAACTGTTGCTAGTCAACTTCACTCTCACCTGTCCAACAACAACATTTATGAAGAGTTTCAATCTGGATTTCGCCCCCACCATAGCACCGAAACAGCTCTAGTAAAAATTACTAACGACCTTCTTCTTGCTGCTGACTCTGGTCTTCTGTCCATCCTCATTCTTCTTGATCTAAGTTCTGCCTTCGACACCATCTGTCATTCTATCCTCCTCAACAGACTAACCTCCATTGGCATCTCAGGTACCCCGTTAGACTGGTTCACCTCCTATCTCTCTGACCGCACTCAATTCATTCAGCTTAAATCCTTCCGTTCCCAGTCTTCCCCTGTCTCCACGGGTGTCCCCCAAGGCTCTGTCCTCGGACCCCTCCTCTTCATCATTTACCTCCTTCCTCTAGGCCACATCTTCCGCAAACACGGCGTCCATTTCCACTGCTATGCTGATGACACGCAGCTCTACTTGTCATCAAAACCTAACTCCACCCACCCTCCCTCCATCCTCACCGACTGTCTCAACGAGCTAAATCACTGGTTTTCTAACAATTTCCTTCAACTAAACAGCAACAAAACAGAAGTCATTCTCGTCGGTACCAAAAACTCTATCTCAAAATCAGAACATCTTCTCGTCCCCCTTAACAACTCTCTGCTATCCCCCTCCCCTCAGGTCAAGAGCCTCGGTGTCATCCTCGACACCACTCTTTCCTTCACTTCACACATCAACAGTATTACTCGGTCTGCTTATTTCCACCTCCGTAATATTAACCGTCTCCGTCCTTCTCTCACACCCCGCTCCACAGCCATCCTGGTGCACAGTCTTGTGACTTCCCGTATTGACTACTGCAACTCTCTTCTCTACGGCCTCCCCAACAAATCTCTCCACAAGTTACAGATGGTCCAGAACTCAGCTGCCCGTGTCATCACTCAAACCTCCTACTATGATCACATCACTCCTGTCCTGCAGCAGCTCCACTGGCTCCCGGTTAAATCACGCATCATCTTCAAAATTCTACTTCTCACGTTCAAATCTATCCACAACCTTGCCCCTCCTTATCTATCTGACCTCCTACAAATCTCCATCCCATCACGCTCTCTCAGGTCCTCCTCTTCACTACATCTCCATGTACCCTCTGCCCGCCTCTCCACCATGGGGAGCAGGGCCTTCACCTGCTCTGCCCCTCACCTCTGGAACGCCCTACCGCCAGACCTTCGAAACACCACCTCCCTCTCTCTGTTCAAGACTGCCCTGAAAACCCATCTCTTTAGACTAGCGTATCACTAACTTTACTAAATGTATTTTATCTTACCATTTTATATCCTTTATGTATTTTATATTTCAATTTGTCTCTGATAATGTTTGCTCTGTATTACACTGTGTTGGTTTGTTAAGTGTCCTTGGGTGTCATGAAAGGCGCTTTTAAATAAAATGATTATTATTATTATATTATTATTAAGGTAGTCTCTGTCAGATTTATTTAGTTTAGGCAAAAGGAGTGAATCAAAGAAATTATTAAAATCTGATTGTGTTGCATTATTATCGGACGAGTACAGCGTGGCGTAAAACTCTCTGAATCTGCTGTTTATGTCAGCAGGGTTGGTTAAGAGCATCCCGGTTTCTGACTTAATATTATAGATGGATTTTGTGGCTTGGGCACACTTAAGCTGCAGCGCTAGTAGTTTACCAGGCTTATCTCCAAGGTCAAAATTTTTTTGTCGTAGTTTGCAAAGTAAATTACTAATCTGGCTGCTCATAATTCCATTATATTCATATCTCAGTTTAAGTATTTCTTTATAGTCATCTGGTGATACAGAGATTTGATACTTTCTTTCTAAATTGGAGAGGGCACAGGTGATTTCAGACAGACGTTTCTCTCTTTTTTTTTAAGGGCTGAGGTATATGAGATTATTTCGCCACGCATAACTGTCTTTAATGCTTCCCATAGAATGGAATCTGATACTTCACCGTTATCGTTTATGTCTATAAAATCTTTTAATTTAGAGGTTATGTTTTTAATAAAGTTATCATCATTGAGAAGGTTTGCGTTAAATTGCCAGGAATAAGCCTGCCTGGGAAGGGAGAGATCTAATGACATAGCCAGGGGGGAATGATCAGAAATGAGAATGTTATGATATTTAGAGTCAGCAATTTGAGAGGTGAGATTGTTACTTATTAGAAAGTAGTCAATCCTGGTATAAGATTTGTGTACATGAGAGTAAAATGAATAATCTCTACCCGTAGGGTGCTGAGCCCTCCAAATATCAACCATGTTCCTAGTTTTGATAAGATTATTTAAAATACCCTGATGCATGCTCAATAATCCAGGTAGAAAAATCCAAAAAAGCTAAGTCTGGTCCTAAGACTGAGCTGAACCCAGCACCTCAGACTGAGGAAGTCTTTCGGACGAAAGACGAAACGTTTCTACAATTTTTTGCTTTGTTTTTTTGTTTGTTTTTTGAATGTCCAGAGGACCAGACTTAGCTTTTTTGGATTATTTAAAAGTTTGATGGACGCCAGTTCTATTGTTGGTCGTTTAGAGGATCTGTCAAGAAAGGGGTCAAGATAGCAGTTCAAGTCCCCCGCTATTATTACGTTTGAACAGCTGTCATCTGGAATCAGGTCAAAAATTTTCCTAAAAAACCTGGGATCGTCTGAGTTTGGAACGTATATATTAAGGAGAGTTAGTGGTTTTGAGTTTATGGTGCCTGTCACCATCAAGTACCTGCCCATTGGGTCATTAACAACAGACGTTGCCTGAAATGGGATATTCTTTCTTAATAATATGGCCACATCGCGAGCTCGTGAAGTGAATGGTGATTGGTATATTTGTGACACCCAGCTGCACTTCAGTCTGTGTTGTGCATCTTTTTTAATATGGGTCTCCTGCAGGAAAATAATGTCTGCAGCCAAGGATTTAAGATGTTTAAAAACCTTCCCCCTCTTTATTGCAGTGCCAAGACCTTTTACATTCCATGTCACCAACTGCAGAGGTCTCCCCCCTTTCTGCCCGCCATAAGGAACATTAGTCATCGTAAAAGTACATTTTCAAAGTTAGCAGTTTCAGCGCCGTGTGGTGTAAACAAGTAAAGCAAGTGCATCTGGGTAAAAAGAAACATACAAATAACACACACCCCAGTTCCGGGTCTGTGAACACCTCCGGGGTAGATCCATCCTGCCAGTGTACCTGCAGCCGGGCCGGGTAGCGCAGCTGAAACTTGATTCCATCCCCTTTTAAGACGTGC
>JBBPBX010001245.1:62805-83927 GCA_038048925.1 Garcialebias charrua | reverse complement strand
TGAGCTAAATGAAGCTATCTGGACTCGTTACGTCATGCCTAACATGCTGCATGTTGAAAATGAAGACACCAGGTTGATTTTTAATTTATTTATTTATTCAACACCACAAACTCATGTCACAAACACTGAGAATTAAATTGAACACTTTTTAAAACACGTTAATCGAACTTTAATGAACTGGACTCTGTTGTTTTCATCCCACTGGACCCACATCCGAACCGCCGGTCCGCTTCGTGGAACAGCTTCGACCTCGCAGGAAAAAAATAAAAATAAAACCTCAGTTGGTTGTTCTGTGATCGAACTAAACACAAGGAAACATTATTAAGAACATCGTTTACCTTGTAGCGCTGCTGTAAATCAGCTGATTCTCACGGACTAAAGTCAGACATGTTGACTCGGTTCCGGTCCAGACGTCCAGTCAGCAACTGGTGTGCAGCGGCCCCACTTGGTGTCAGATCTGTTGACTCTTATCCAAATTCCAGCTTTAACTTGTTGACAACAACTTGTAGTAGCTGAACTTTTAGCCAGAGAGGAAAACAGGCTGCCTCGTGTGCTTTGTTTACCTCAGGCAGGCAGCAGTGGCGCATGCGCAGTAGTGAAGGTTCCAAAGATCACAGCGCCATCTACAGGCCCAGCATGGTAACTACAGTAAATTCATGAGTACGGGGGGTGGGGGGGAGAGAGTCGTATCCACAGAATTCGCCCATGTCAACGCAAAACTTTTCACCTAATTAACATACCCAAAAGTTGCGTTTCCCCCACACAGTGTCCGTGTAAACAGGGCCTGAGTCCACTTGGCTTCAGTGAGTCTGTGAGGGAACAATGAAGGATATGGAAGGAAATTGTCTAGCATAGTGTGTGGTCTTTATTTCTCATTTCTGCACAAGAACTGTTGTGCCCAGTTGCTTCTGCTGGGAAATTCAGAAGGCAATCCCTCATAGATATGGTCTGCAACAGTCCGAAAACAGGACCAGGCCTTAACAAGTGGGAAGCCTTGCTAAGTCTTTGGGGTTTGGATGCCAAAGCAGAGTTGGGGCCATCAGGATTATTCTACAATCCCTGTTCAGTGGCTGGTGATGAGAGAATCAAGCTTGCTAAGCTCTTTTTGTTTTTTTTCAATTGTTTTGCTAATGAGATCTTGTCCCCGAAAAGGAGCCAATGTAGAAACGCTAACACTAGAGAAATATGATCTCTTCTGCAAACTCTCATTAAAACTCTGGCAGCAGCATTTGGATCAACTTAAAAGTTCTTAAATATTTTTTAGACACCCAGATAATCAACAATTTCAATAATTCAGCTTAGATATGATAATTGAATACTGTAGACCAGTTTTCTGAATCAATTTTGGACATTTCTGTCTTAATGATATTACACAAATGGAGGAAAGTGGTGCAGGTAACATTTTTAATGTAGGGGTTAAAAGTCATATCCTGATCAAAAATAACACCAAGATTTTTAACATTAGAACTGGAGGCCAGATTAATGTCATTCAGAGGACATGAAAGACTGCTAAATGTATTCCTAAAATGCTCAGGTTCAAAAACATCAACCTCTGTCTTCTCTCACATTTTAAACAGAAAATTAAGGGTAATCCAGTTTTTTACGTCTTTAAGACATGCTTGTTATCTACGGTAAGTAACTGATTGGATTCATTGGGTTTCATGGACCAATATAATTCAATTCAATTTAATTCAGTTTATTTATATAGCGCCAAATCACAACAGAAGTTGTCTCAGGGCGCTGAATATAAACAATAATATATATATAAAAAATAAGTTACTAACATTATTTATCTAAGGAGCTATCAGACTGCTTTGAGTTTAATTTTGTCACAGACTCTCATCTTGAGCAAGAATGAAGGCAACAGTAGAAAGGAAAAACTCCCTCATGAGGAAAAAAACTTTAGCAGAACCAGGCTCAGGACAAGTGGTCATCTGCTTTGACCGGCTGGGTTTGAGAGGAACATAAAGGAGGATCAGATACACAATGGCAGGTCGAGAATCACGTTGAGATATAAATAATTAAAAATGCAAACTATTCATATGTATGCATTTGTATATAGACTTGTGTGTCAGAGTCCATTGTGAATGTGTGTGTCAGAGTCCAGAGTTGAGGAGTCTTATGGTTTGTGGAATGAAGCTGTTACACAGTCTGGCTGTGTTGGTCTGAATTCTGCAGTACATTCTCCCAGATGGCAAGAAAGTAAAATAGTCCATGTGACGGATGAGACGGGTCCTCCACAATACTGAGGGCTTTCCAGATGCAGCGGTTGTTGAAAATGTCCGTGAGAGATGGAAAAAAGATCCCAATGATATTTTCAGCTGTCTTCACTATTTGCTGGAGAGTTTTGCAATCCGATGCAGTGCAATTCCCGAACCAGACAGTGATGCAACTGCTCAGGATGCTCTTGGTGGTTCCTCTGTAGAAGGTGGGGAGGATGAGATGTGGCAGATGAACTTTCTTTAGTCTCTTCAAAAAGTAGAGATGCTGCTGAACTTTCTTGCCAATGGCACTGGAGTTTGGGGTCCAGGTGATATCCTCAGCCAGGTAAACACCAAGTAATTTGGTGCTCTTCTTGACAGTCTCCACGTTGGACCCATCAATGTTCAGTGGGGAGTGGTTCCTTGGTGTTTTCCTAAAGTCAATGACCATCTCTTTGTTTTCGTCAACATTCAGAGACAGGTTCTTGACTTTGCACCAGTCCGTTAGATGTTGCACCTCCTCTCTGTGCACTGACTCATCGTTATTGCTGATAAGTCCCAACACAGTTATGTCATCTGTAAACTTCACAATGGAATTCAAGCTGTGCATTGCTGTAAAGTCATGAGTAAGCAGAGTAAACAACAGTGTGCTAAGCACACAGCCCTGGGGAGCTCCAGTGCTCAGTGTGGTGGTGCTGGAAGTGTTTTTTTCTGATCTGGACTGATTGAGGTCTCCTAGTCAGGAAGTCCAGGATCCATTTGCAGTGGGAGGTGGTCAGGCCCAGCATGCTCAGCTTTCCAATCAGATGATGAGGAATGATGGTGTTGAATGCTGAGCTAAAGTCTATGAACAGCATCTTAACACAAGTGTTTTTTCTGTCCAAGTGTGTGGAATCCAGGTGACGTGTGGTGGCTATGATGTCATCCGTTGAGCTGTTAGGATGGTATGCAAACTGCAGAGGGTCCATGGTGGGACCCATCTCTTTTATGTGTTAGTGTACAGCACTAACACATAAAAAGAAATAATAGTTGATTCTATGGACTCTGTGATGGCAAGCCTCGGCCTAAGCTTGGCGTTAGCCATAGCCTCAGCCATTGCACTGCTTAAGTGACAGTGCAAAGCCATGGACATACTGTATACTTATCTAAATACATGACTGACACTCAACTCCAAGGGTTAGGCAACTGTTCAAATCTGTTTTTTTGTTTATATGTGTTTGCATTATTTAGAAATTATTACATTTTATTGTATTTTTGTATTGGTTTTATTTTATTACCGTAATTGTTGCATTAGTTATGTTAGTTATGTTAGTTACGTTAGTTACGTTAGCTACATTAGTTGCTTCAGTTAGTAGACGTTAGTCCTGTTTTTAAATCTTCTCTGAAAACACGTTTTGTTTTGTTTTTTCTCTTTGGCTTTTAACTCAGAATGAAATGTTGGTTTTACTGTTTTTTTAATTTTATTATTATTTTATTGTTTTTACTATTTGTTTTTAATTATTTTAACAGTTCATTGCTTTTATGGTGTCAACTGATTTCATAGTTTTTATGCTTGCTTTTAATGTGTTAATGTACAGTATAGCACTTCGGCTAAAGGTGTTGTTTATCAAGTGCTTTATAAATAAAGTTGTACTTTATTGTATATAACTCTCAAAGGTAGCTTTTGTTTGGTCTCCTGTTGTGATCTAACTGGCTGAATATTCTAGATAAAAATAGAACATTAGGTGACTGTGGAAGAAGGACGAGTGGAGGGATGTGTTCACAGAGATCCTGTTGCACAGAGACAGACGTAAAGCCAATATGGGCAGGGCTTGATCCTCTTTTAAGGCCTGTGCTGCATCAAACACTTGTCAAACACCAGGCAGACAGACAGCTGAGTGGCTCTGATGGATATGATCACAGACAGAAGCAATAAGAGTCACCACCTGCTCAGCTCCTCTATCAAGGCACAAGTCATTCTCTTGTCAGTAATATCCCTGCAAATCACCAGAACACAAACTGTGAGCTTTGAGGCATATGGTAAACATTTTCTTGTTGTTTTTAGCTGTGTGTGATTACAGTGCACTTTCAATGGCAATTTGAAGGTTTCACCTCTTTGTGGATAAGACTGTATACTCAAGAAACATGTCTCAGAGACGCAACAAAGACAGAAGACGGGAATCAAATCCACCAAAAGGCCAATTCATTTGGCGGAAACAATTGCAGGTCGGGCCTGAACAGAGCGATTACAATAGGCCTTCGCAGCGCCTTCGCTGCTCGGGCCTAATGATACTTAACCCCCTTCTGAACCAAAGGAATCCTCTCAAGTCTAGTCAGGAGCATGCTCCTGAACCCTTCCACTCAATGGGAAGGTGCATTTACGTTTGAATGGATTTGTCATGGTCCTTGAAATGGCTGGAGTTTCATGACACTGACAGTTAATCATGTCTTTGGATTTTCCTCAGAGACCTCACATTTTGGGTTTTAAATAGAAAAATGTGGTGAATTTCTCGCATATTGGAGATCTCAAACTCTTTAAATCCATATTTAAAAAAATAATAATACTAAACAGGCTATATTAGCTAACAGCCAGTGAAAGCATTGATAAACTATTAAAGTTTTTTCCTTCCTTGAACAAAGTTGTGTTGCAGACAGGGAGAAACCAGGTTAAAGGTGCTATATGTAAGTTTTCTAAAAAATATATTTTTAACATTTCAACAGGGTCCTGGAGGGTGCGTGGGAGTTTGCCCAACCAGTTTACATGTGCTTTGTGGACTTGGAGAAGGCATTCGACCGCGTCCCTCGGGGGGTTCTGTGGGGGGTACTCCGGGAGTATGGGGTACCAGGCCCTTTGATAAGGGCTGTTAGGTCCCTGTACGACCGGTGTCAGAGCTTGGTCCGCATTGCCGGCAGTAAGTCAGGCTCGTTTCCGGTGAGAGTTGGACTCCGCCAAGGTTGCCCTTTGTCACCGATTCTGTTCATAACTTTTATGGACAGAATTTCTAGGCGCAGCCAAGGTGTTGAGAGGATCCGTTTTGGTGGCCTTAGAATCGCTTCTCTGTTTTTTGCAGATGATGTGGTCCTACTGGCTTCATCAGTTCGTGATTTACAACTTTCACTGGAGCGGTTTGCAGCCGAGTGTGATGCGGCCGGGATGAGGATCAGTTCCTCCAAATCCGAGGCCATGGTCTTGAGCCGGAAAAGGGTAGCATGCCCTCTCCGGGTCGGGGAGGAGGTCCTGCCCCAAGTGGAGGAGTTTAAGTATCTCGGGATCTTGTTCACGAATGAGGGAAAACTGGAGCGTGAGATCGATAGGCGGATAGGTGCAGCGTCCGCAGTGAAGCGGGCGCTGTACCGGTCTGTCGTGGTGAAGAGAGAGCTGAGTCAAAAGGCAAAGCTCTCAATTTACCGATCGATCTACGTTCCCACCCTCATCTATGGTCATGAGCTTTGGGTTATGACCGAAAGAACAAGATCTCGGATACAAGCGGCTGAAATGAGTTTTCTCCGCAGGGTGTCTGGACTCTCCCTTAGAGATAGGGTGAGAAGCTCAGTCATCCGGGAGGGACTCGGAGTAGAGCCGCTGCTTCTCCACATCGAGAGGAGCCAGTTGAGGTGGCTCGGGCATCTGGTTAGGATGCCTCCTGGACGCCTCCCTGGTGAGGTGTTCCGGGCATGTCCCACCGGGAGGAGACCCAGAGGAAGACCCAGGATACGCTGGAGGGACTATGTTTCTCGGCTGGCCTGGGAACGCCTTGGGATTCCCCCGGAGGAGCTGCTCCAAGTGGCTGGGGAGAGGGAAGTCTGGGCCTCCCTACTTAGGCTGCTACCCCCGCGACCCGACCCCGGATAAGCGGAAGAAGATGGATGGATGGATGGATGGATATTTTTATCATATTTCTTCACTCTGTCACTATCTCCTGACAGACGGATGTTAGACAAGTAATCTCTGAAAAAAACTATAGTCGTCTGGCTTCTCCAGGTGGTACTAAAAGCATTTCTGAAAACCCACAGTGACCCGCCGTTAACCAGCCAATAAAAACAGATCTTCTCATGCCCCTAACCCACGTCCCCGCCTGTCCCAGCCCGCAGCGCGCATCTGTGCACGTTCTCTTTCAAACATTTGCTGTGTCAATATAGCGGAGGTTCAACCTATCACGTTTAGTAAGTGTCTTTGCTTGAATCATTTATTATTAAAACTAAACAATAAAGATAACGAAGGTTACAGTATCACATGCGCGTTCACGAGACAGGCCATGCTGTGGGGGGAGGAGCTAAGGAGCCTGAGTTGCAGTTCAGCCGAGAGCAAGGGGGAAGGACCACAAAGGTGTCTCTGTTCAAGATTTTTCTAAGTCCAGCGTTTTCCAGAAACTACATATAGCAGCTTTAAGGTTGTCTCGTTTCTTTAGGGGGGCATTGCTAACATGTGACATCATCTTTTGTCCTGTTTTATTTTTATTATGTACAGAAAACAGACCTCTACGGTTCTTTCCTGGTTGGCTCTGCTCTCTACTTACTTCTGTAAAGTTGATGCTTTTATAACTAACCCCTCTTGTATCTGTCAGTGGTGATGCAAGAAAAAACATCAACAACAAAAATAGTCTGTCTTGACCAGCAGGTTAGTTGTTGCAGGATTGTTGTGTCTGCTTGTCTTACTGGATCCACACTCATAAACATGAGTGGGTCAAATGCTCCACCCTGATGGACTGGATGTAGTTGAAAGCTATGCTCTTTGAAGACACCCATCAGAGAGGGAGAACTAGAGGGAGTGGAGGTGGAAATAGAAGTGTAGTTAAATGAAGAGGAGCATCTGATGGCTGCACCAGTGCAACTGCTCACCAGATGTTTTCAGGATGCCCTGCTTGACTCCACAACTTTATTCTTTTTTTCTTTTTTCCTCTAGCCAGACCACTGGAGAGGAAGAACTGCAGCGCCCAAAAAAAGCTGCTTCGAACGACGTGCGCCCCGTTTCAGACTCATCCTCCGCTGTGGCACGCACATTGTCCTCCAAGCCAAGCACAGTGATACACGATACACAAGCACGAGTGTTTCATTTGAGTGCGAGACAGGAAAAGAGAGTGGAAACAGGGCTGAGGAAAAATGTAGATAATGCGGTGATTTCTTCTGCCTGTGAGGGCTGTTTAACTGTTTGTCGGTGTCTATTACATGTTTCTTACGCTGGTTTTGTGGATGTCTGCGTGCATGTGCATCCTCATCTGTCTGGTGAGTTGTAGACGTGGAGATAAAAGGATCTGTGGCCCTGCGGGGGAGCTGCTGGAAACAGCTATGGACTGGAGGTCTGGCAGACAGAAGGAGGAGTCGCAATCATCCAACTCCTACTATCGCTGGTTATCTGACTATAAGGTGAGGATATCCAAAACAAAGACTGATTTTAAACTTTGGGCCATGAACTTTTGAGGCTGAATTGAATACCTGTCTTTTTATATACATCTCTTAATATGCCTGCTTTAAACAATGCTGTTATTTAAACAAGTTCCTATTAATTTGAGGCTGTAAAAGCCTACATAAAAACAAATTTACTCTATTGATGCTCACTCCGCTCACAAAGTAGAGTCTCAAGAGGCTTGAACTGGGTGTAACAGCTCCATCTGCCCTTAAAGGGAGGTTCATTGAACCTTTTGCTTTATGACACAGACAGTGACATTGCCAAGACCAGCCCACATGCTCCCCAGTGCAGGGTAAAAGTTTATCTTTGTTGCTTTGATTCTACTTCAACATAGGCTTCTTCTTATATTGTTATATTCTTCTTATATTGCATATTGTTTTTTTTGTTTTATACTACTGGTACTTAGTGTATTTTTAGTTTAACATTTTTCTTAGTTCATATCTTAGATGCTGGTGAAGATTCTCAGTCGTCCAGGGCATGATAAAATCAAAAAAGGCGTTCAATACAAGATCAACTGGACTTTATTTGTTGCAGAAAACGTTTCACCCTTTATCCAAAAGGCTTTTTCAATTCAGAATGGCAGCTGTGAGACAGAGAAGTTTTATACAGGCTGACATGCCACAGCCTGTATAAAACTTCTCTGTCTCACAGCTGCCATTCTGAATTGAAAAAGCCTTTTGGATAAAGGGTGAAACGTTTTCTGCAACAAATAAAGTCCAGTTGATCTTGTATTGAACGCCTTTTTTGATCATATCTTAGATCTTATTACTGTTTTTCTTTTGCATTTTAATACTTTTGTTGGGTGTAACTGGGACCACAATTTCGTTCCACCTCATGTGCCACATGTAGGGCGAATGACAAATGAAGAACCTTGAATTCTTTCCTGCTACTCACGATGCCACTTTTTTTTCGTTCAACCTTTATTTAGGCATGTTAATCCCATTGAGCCTCGAGGACTTATTTACAAGAGAGACCTGTTAGTGTCAGAGTCAGAGAGTCTTTATTGTCATTTGCACCGCATGTAGTACATGTGATGAAATGAGATTATGTACACAGGGTCCCAGTTACATCCAACAACAAAATGTAAGAGAAAAACAGTAATAACATCTAGGATATGAACTAAGAAAAACATCCAACTAGAAATACACTAAGCCCTAGAGTAATAGAAAAACATCATTACAAACAGCAGCACGAACATGAGTCTTTATGAGCAGATGGTCACAGATGAACACAGCAACAAGAAAACAGATCAGCATCAGCATGATGTGATATTTTGCAGTGATTATTCTTATTATTTATTTATTCATGAGTCTAACAGCCTCAGGGTAGAAGCTGTTCCTCAGTCTAGTGGTTCTACATTTGATGCTCCTCAACCTCCGTCCTGAGGGGAGTGGGGCAAAGAGTGTGTGTGCTGGGTGAGTGGGGTCTTTCATGATGCAGGTGGCTCTTTTCCTGCATCTGGAGGTGTAAATGTCTGTGATGGTGGGGAGACTGACTCCAACAGACTTCTGTGCAGCCTTCACCACTCTCTGTAGAGCTTTTCTTTCTGCAACTGTGCAGCCTCCATGCCACACGTTGATGCTGGAGCACAGGATGCTCTCCACTGCACACCTGTAGAAGGAGGTGAGGACTGGGCTGCTCAGACCAGCTCGTCTCAGCCGTCTGAGGAAGTAGAGTCTCTGATGACCTTTCTTGATCAGGCTGGTGGTGTTGTTGCTCCAGCTGAGGTTATCATTCATGTGTACACCCAAGTATTTGTAGCTGGAGACCACTTCCACCACTGATCCACCTATGTTCAGTGGGGTGTGGGTTTGTTTGTTCCTTCTGAAGTCCACAATCATCTCCTTTGTCTTCTTCACATTCATGTGAAGGTTATTCTCTTTGCACCAGCTCTCCAGGTGTTCCACCTCCTGCCTGTAGCTGGACTCATCATTGTTTGTGATGCATCCCACCACCGCTGTATCATCTGCAAACTTTACAATATGACAGCCTGGATGGGTAGCTGCACAATCATATGTGAGCAGAGTGAACAGAAGAGGGCTCAGCACACATCCTTGAGGAGAGCCAGTGCTGAGGGTTATGGTGGAGGAGGAGAAGTTGTGGATCTTCACGGACTGAGGTCTGTTTGTTAAGAAGTCTAGTACCCAGTTACAAATGGAGGGGCTTAGTCCAAGTGTGGATAGTTTGTCTATCAGAGTTTGGGGGATCATGGTGTTGAAGGCAGATGTGAAGTCCACAAAGAGCAGACGCACGTATGAGTCCTTCTGATCCAGGTGGGTGAGAGCAGTGTGGACCACGGAAGAGATGGCGTCCTCTGTTGATCGGTTCTCACGGTATGCGTATTGATGAGGGTCCTCGTTGATGTTGATGGTTGTTTTGATGTGGGTCATGACCAGTTTTTCGAAGCATTTTGCGACTATCGGGGTGAGGGCCACCGGCCGATAGTCGTTCAGACCAGTCACTGTGGAGCTTTTTGGAACTGGGATGATGGTGGCGGTCTTCAGGCAGGTGGGGAATGTTTCCAGGGCAAGTGAGGTGTTGAAGATGTCGGCCAGCACCTCACAGAGCTGGTCCGCACATTCCTTCAGAACTTTCCCGGGGATGTTGTCCGGTCCAGTTGTTTTATGAGGGTTGATCCTTCTGAGACTACTAGTGTATCTCTGTTCTTGATGTTTCCTTTGTAATAGTGGTTCTAATGGCTACATTCCTCCGTCAGGGAAGGACTACAAAAGTCTCAAATGCTAATCTTACATGCTTTTTCGTCAGACAAAAATCTAAATTATGTGATAGTGTATTTTGGATGAAATTCTTCTGGTATGGAAACCTTATACTGATGGATATTCACATGCAGACGGGGATTGCAGATGAGCTCTACTATTAACATATTATGGTCAAACAGATTCATCATCAAATTGTTTTCTAGAAAGCTAAAAATGTAAAAAATAAAATCCACAGACATGCTGTAGTGTGCTTAAATTACACATGAGCGTATGTAAGGCATTTAAATAAAATTACCACTCAACAAAACTGATGTGAAAAAAACATTCAGTCTAACCCCTTCTTTTTTTTTCTACTTGTAAAAGACCAGATGACAACAATGTGGAGTATGAAGCCCTGAGTTATTCCCTCCTCCCTCCAGCCCTCTGGTCTTTGAAAGCCCTCCACATGTTTATGGCTCATGCCTGTGGTATGACGATGGATTCTCCATATAAAAGCCAACAGGATCACGGGGTGTTTCAAGTATTGCTCTCTGAAGACGTTCGCTGACAAAATGACAGCAGTCGTATTTATTTTGGTCAGAGAACAGGGACACTGAGCAGGAAGTTAATTAGAGACCCCACCCCCGTTCCCCCCTGGCTTCCACGGCATCATAAACTCCCTCGTTCCCCTTTGCCAAAATAAGGAATGCACTGGGGTTAGAGAAGTCATAGAATACTGGTAAAAATATATATTTTTTTGCAAGAAGCCAAAACCCAACCCCAAGGTTTGGTTTATCGCCATCATATTAAAGATAAGAACCTATAACATCAGGTTTAGATAGTTATGACACATTTATAAGGAAACATTACAGTATATCATATTTGACAGTAAAGCAAAGATTGTTTAGCTTTGAATGGTGAAAGTAATGATCGTCTTTACAACAACATCCGAGGAGGATTTTTACCACCTGCTGCCAAAGGTCAAAAGGCAGGTGATCATTTTTACTTATGTCTGTGCTCATTCATCAGCAAAATAGCTCATGAACCACAGGAGGGATTTTATTAAAACTCTCAAAAATTAATTATTTTACGTACTTCTACAATCAATCTAATTTAAGATGGCTGCTAGAACCAGCTGACATTAGAAACATAACTTGGTTGTGATTCAATTGATTTTACAGATAATGTGCTAAGGTGTGGTATTAGCTGAGAGTCCTTTCAAACACACAGTATAAGCCAGGGGTCATCAACATGGTGCCCGTGGGCACCCGGGTGCCCCCAAGGACCATTTGAGGTGCCCTCGGACCTGTTCTAAAAAAAGCACAACTCACTCCTAAGCTGCATTTAAAATGACATTTTATTCAGTTATTCTTTTTTTGTATTTATATATATTTTATAATGTCTATCTTAAAAATATGTTCTTAAAAATATGTTTATTATAAATTTTTTCAATTTACGCTTTGTTATTTCCGAAGAGTTTATCAAACTGGTGTCCTTTGTATGACTCCGTACCCACGAAGTAGCTCTCAGTTTCAAAAAGGTTGGTGACCCCTGGTAAGCACTACACATTCAGCAAGGTATTTGTGTAAAACATATTAACTGTTGAAATCTGTCTGTCTGTTAGCAAAATGTTTCAAGAACCACTGGGTCCCTCCCATTGAAATGCTCAGAAATTAATCACTGGATAAACATCTACAGCTCAAACCTTTTAAAGTTAACCCAGGTCAAAATGGCTGCAACAGCAAATCAGTTGTTGCCAACACCAAAAAAAATAGTTATAACTCAGTTCATATTACAAATACTGACCTCAAATTCTGTACATTAATAATTTGGAGTCGTTCACAAATCATTTATTTCTTTTTTGCGCAACATTTTTCAATATGGCACAAATCAATTTCAAATCTGTTAACAAAATTATCAATCAATCAATCAATCAATCACCTTTATTTAACCAGGTAGAGCCCATTGAGATCGAGATCTCTTTTACAAGGGTGACCTGGTCAAGTGGTCAGCAGCACACGTCACATTGACAAAAATTAGTTTAACTCTTATCTCGTAAACAATGGAACATTTTAGCCTAAAACTCTGGCATGAATGGCAGCAGTTGATATGCAGTCTTTCAAGAAATGCAGGTACTGTATTTTCTGGTGTATAGGTCGCACGGGTGTATAGGTCGCATTGTCCAATTATCACCAATAGATTGGAAAAATCCCCACATAGGTCGCACTGGTGTATAGGTCGCACCTACCTTTAGCTCTGCTGCAAATGTCTGCCACAGGAGCGCACAGCAAGGCTTTTAAGAAGATTAACATTTAAAGACCGTGTAAAGTGAATTTCAACATTTTCTTCAATAAACATTATAAATGTCATAATTGTAATCTTGTAAATGAGTAAAAAGTCTCAAAATTGTAGCTCAATTAATTTTGGAGTTATAGAGCAAACTGTGTATAAACATATTTCTATTTCAGGATTTTTTAGGCGTGTTTTAAATGTGACCGCGTTTCGTCACGCGGTCCTCATTAGTATAGCCCCACCCCCTGCAGCTCCAGCCGTATAAATTCGCCTCGGTGGAGCCGTTCACTCGCGAATCGCAGATAGCATCAGATAGCAATAGCATAGATATTTTGTTCATTGTTAGCTAGCTAATCAATTATGCCTCGTTCGTGCATCTTCCCTGGATGTCGCAATGGTCAGGGCACCCGTACAAATCATAACATGTTTTTATATCGCGTGGTTTTATACTGAGTATCTGTAATGCCTGGATAGGTCAATGGATAAAGCGCTTGCCTTCTGTCCCAAACCCCACAGGTTCAAATCCCGCATGGTACAACTCTTTAAAAAAAAAAAATTTTTATTCATTCCAGATTAAAAACACACAAGAAAACTTACAAAAACAGCGTCACTCCTGGAAAAAGTAGCTGCTGTTACAGACAGAACTCGGATAAAAACAGAGCAGGTTTACTGGATCTCTGCTGCCTGCCTCTCCACACAGTCAGCTCAGGGCAGGGGCAGGACACGAGCGCAGCTGCGCTGAAACCACGCCCACGCACTGACACGCCCCCAGCGTTCCAGGGCAAGGCAAAATCATGTTTTTTCATGATTTTTGAGACTTAATTTTATAAGGTAAACAATGTTTTTAATCAGTCAGATTTATATGGGTGATTAATAACACATATTTATGCCATGTGACAAACTAAAAACACACATTTAATTTCACTTTACACGGTCTTTAAAAACAATTATTTGTTTGATAAAAATTATAGCAAATATGTGTCTGAGCTGAACTTTTCCTTAATAAATGAACGTAATTGTGAAATGAGCTGGATTTAAAAATTTGTTTCGCCGAAAGTGATAACAAGCCATATATAGGTCGCACCGGTGTATAGGTCGCAGGCCTTGAAAAAACCATAAAAAGGTGCGCCCTATACACCGGAAAATACGGGTACTTGCAATAATTTAATGAATGACGCAGGTTGGCAAGGTGGGTTGTGATGGAAAGCAAACACTGCCCAGTTAGACACCAACCCGAGCCTTGTGCCCAAATCTGGGCCGTCAGTGCTGGCCGAGGGAGGCGGAGTGCTTCTGAGGCCTTCCTACCAGCTACTGTGTCGTCCCCTATGGAGAAGCCTTATTAAGTGAAGATTAGACCATGGCTCCATCCGTCACAATAGGTTGCAGCAAGGGGTGCAAATATTCACTGTGACAGGGTGGCTGCCAATTAGTGCTCCCCTTGTGTCCTGGGAAAACACTTTCCACTCCACTCCCGCTGGTGGGAAGAACTGATCCGGATTGTCTGTGATATTAGCTGGGCCAGAGATCACCATGAATCACCACCTGCCATTCCATGGTGGCAGAAGTCAGGGCGAGATGTGTCATCCAAACATTCTCCTTCAGTTCACGAAAAGCACAGTTGAGACGTAAAAATGTTAAATCAAAAAACCAATTAGCTCAGGTTTGGAGTTCACAGTTGGTGTCTCTTTTAGAGCTTTGTGTGAGATAGTTGCCGACAAAACGATAACAACCATGTGTTTTGGTTAGAGTCAGAAGTGCTTTCCCTGTTCAGGGAAACTTACAACATGTAAGTTCAGTTAAAGCAAAATTATCGAGGTCTATTGCGATATTCTATAGAGTTAGAGATTTACTACATGATAAGGCACTTTATTAGTTGTATAATACATTATTTGTGCCACACTTAATTTATGGTATTAGCGTTTGGGGTATGGCGTGTAAATCAATTACAATGCCAATTTTTATATTGCAGAAAAGAGCTGTTAGAATTATCACCAGAAAGAATTCTCATCATCCTTCAAGCATTTTGTTTTATCGATTGAAACTGTTGAAGTTTTATGATTTAGTTGATTATAATATTTTGTTAGTTTTGTATAAAGCTCAAATTAATGCACTTCCTACTAATATTCAGAAGTATTTTATCAGAAGAACGAGTAATTACAATCTTAAGGGGACAAATGTATTTGTGAAGCCACATTTTAGGACTAGTTCGAGGGGAAGATCTACCATAGTTCAAGGAATAAGGTTATGGAATGAATTGGAATCTGATATTAAAGTGGTCCAATCAATGGTTGTATTCAAAAGAATGAATAAGTTCAAACGGTTAAAAACATATATTTAAATGAGTTGTAATTTAGTAGTTTGTGTAAGATACAGATGGTAGAAATTATTAATTAAAAATTAAGTTGTTCACTATTTTGGAAATTATATGAGTTGGTTGTATCAAGTGTTTTTTGGAGGTTAAAATTAAGTTGTTTATCATCTTTGTAATCAAAGGAGTTGTTTGTATGAATTGTTTATTGGAGAATAAGGGACAGAAAAAATGAGATTTTTTTCTTCTTCTGCCGCCTTTCATTTTATATATGTATTTTTTTCTCTTATTGTATGTACTATTGTTGTGTGTTTTAATCATACAATGAATAAATGAATAATCAATCAATCAAAAAAAGCATGAACAAGCTGCTTTGGAAGCTGTTCTGCTGACACAAGAAGAACACACTCCATCAATTAGAATCATGTTGAAAGCGTGTGTCTGTTTTAGAAAAAAAAAAAAAACAGGCCTGTCGTTAGAAGCCTTCATCTGACAGAAGGAAATCCAGAAATGTGTTTGAGTGTCAAATTTCCGAGCCAAACACAGGCCACCCTCAGATGTGATCATGCTGTGTGTAATTAAAATGCTCAGAAGAGAGTGGCATCTTTCGCCAGAGCCTAAAACCTCTTGGCGAAGTTAGAATAAACAGAAACATTGTGCACCACATGGTCAAACGCATGCAGGAGCATTAACTGTGGGCTCATGTGCAAGGGCTGCCAGAGACGGGAGCTGTTCAGTGTTGTGAGCGCTGTGCACCACAGGCCCAGCACTTCTGCTTCCTCCAGAGCAAAGTTGAGGCAATCGCTACCGCTTTGTGCATTGTTTTACAAGAACAGAAACAGGAGCAGACGGCGTGGATGTAGTGAGGACTGAGAGGTCCTCCGTACGCTGCAGAACCAGACACAACCTTACAGAAGTTCCACCCAGCCAGCCAAGCTCGGGTCCAGTCTGTGTTGATTACGGTGCCCTGCACCAGACTGTAGGTATTTGTGTAGGCACGGACACAAACGGCCCACTTCCCTGGGATGTCAAATAGCTTTAACTACAGGCAAAGTCTTTGCAGGTCTTTAGACGTCACATTACAGAGGAGTGATGATGTGGTGCGCTAAGTCGAGGTGGGTTTTCTGATTTTTATGGTCCGGCCGCAGAACGTGCAGCAGAACTCTTAAAGTTTCAAATTGATGGTGGTGGGATTGGAGCGGGCAGCTGGAGTAAAAGTAGTTATCACCGTTACAACACAAACACAAACTGCACAGACAAGTTATGAGAAAGAGAATAAGAGCTGGCTGGATGCTCGTCGTCGGATGAGCGATGAGATGGACGTCTTGGCCTCGGTCGAGCGCTACGGCAGCAAGAGTTTCTCTGGTTACACACGGGGGATCGATACTTCCACAAAGGTCTGCTATTTCTCTCAAGCACAGGCACATGAAGTGATCTAATGACCGACATAATGACTAGATGTTTCTTCTCTTGTATCCTTCTCCCTCTTTCCTCTCTCTCTCTCTCTCTCTCTCTTTCCATGAGGTCAGCATAGCTATGAGAGTCTTTGTGGGTTCAGCAATACATTCATAGAAGGGTTTTAAAAATTGGCCTTCTCTTCTCTGGAAAGCTGGGTCTTTAGTGTGTTTGGGTTATCAGTTCCAAAATTTGCTAAGCTATAAATTTTTACTGTTTCGTAACTTCATGCTGTAAAACCTCTGTTCTTCTGTTGGTGGAGGGGAACGCGACATAAAAAACATCATGTTTCCAGTGCTACAGTTGGCCTTTCATGGCTCTGAAATTATTGGCGACTTGTTGGCAGACGGCATTTGTGAGGGAATTCATGAAACGTCTCAAAATGTTTGCAGGGGTTCTCACTGTACTGGGTGAGTCACAGTCTTTCAGCCTTGTTGTTTGGATTTTGAACTTGTCTTTTATTTTTGTCTTTCTATGTCTTTTAATAGTCAAGAGTTATTGTTAGCATCTTGAACCATTCTTAATTTACTTTCTGTAAATTCTGGCGGTGGCTTTACTTTGACACCAGCACTGGAATTCTCCTTATGGCAGAAAACATCTGGACTAAAACCCCAGATGGAACCACATCACTGATTAAAACAAAAAGCCTTTAACCATGGTCTAAATTTGGTTATCTTCTATTCAGAAGTGTCTTCATTTCAACATTAAATCATCAAAAGTGTGGGCAACTGCCAAGGTGGATAAAGACTTTCCCATTTGTCAGTGAACACATCATTATTAGAGGTCAAATATTAAAAAAGTATTGCAATCCAAAAGATTGTTGAAGCTTCTTTTCCTAAAGCTAGCATTTTCAAGTTCAGTGAGAACACAGAGGAGTGGATCTATAGCTGGTCTGTGATAAAGCTTTTAAAATGAATTTAATTTGTGATCAAATGTAACAAGAACAGCAACAAATGTGTCATGTCTGCTTCGATTCATCTGAAACTGTTAGATCTGAAGTTAGAATGGGTTGTAATGATGTGTTTTACTGGACTGTAAAGCCTCCCAGAAGTATTTAACACTTTCGTTTGTTTACACATACTTTGATATTACTAAAGCATTAGAGAAAGTGAATGAGTCACAGATACTGTAAGTGAGCGGACAGAGAAAAAAGGTTGACCCAAACTTGTCACATCTTTTTACAAACCAGTGAATTTGATGACAGGGGTGGCTGGGAAATCTCTGTAGGGAATCCCTTGAAGGCATCAATATTAAACAGACGGGTGCTGCAGTGTTATCTCTCTCTTCACTTATACTATCCTTTAACCCATGAGACAGAAAGGGAAGCATCCAGTCTATCAATGCTGGTGTTATAGAGCAGCTATAATAAAGTCTCTTTATTGGTTCTAACCTGTTCGGAGCAGCGCTCTCAGGGAGAGGATGCAACTGTCAAGAACTCAGGCAGGCCAGGTGATTATCTAATTTGGAAAACATGGATGTCAGTTAAAGAACTGTGGTGTTTATCATCTTCTTCGGCTTTTCCCTCTTCAGGGGTCACCACAGATTCATCCTCCTCCACCTCACTCTGTCCTCTGCATCCTCTGTCCTCACTCCAACTACAGTACCTCCTTGTCCTCTCTAACTGCATCCATATATCTCCTCTTTGTCTTTTTCCTGGCAGCTGCATTTCTAACATCCTTCTACCAATATACCCACTGTCCCTCCTCTGGACATGTCCAAACCATCTCAGTCTGGCCTCCCTAACTTTATCTCCCAGTTGTTCAACATGTGCTGTACCTCTGATTATCTCATTCCTGATCTTATCCATCCTTGTCACTCCTAAGGAGAACCTCAACATCTTCATTTCTGCTACTTCCAGTTCTTTCTCCTGTCTTTTTGTCCATGTCTCTGTCTCCAGACCATACAACATAGCTGGTCTCACCACTGTCTTGTAAACTTTTCCTTTGACCTTTGCTGACACCTTTTTGTCACAAATCACTCCTGAAACTTTTCTCCATCCACTCCATCCTGCCTGGACTCTCTTTTTCACCTCTTTACCACATTCCCATTTTCCTGGACAGTGGACCCCAAGTACTTGAAGTCCTGCACCTTTGTGACCTCTGCTCCTTGTAGCCTCACTGTTCCACTTCCTCCCTCTCATTCACACACATGTACTCTGTCTTACTACGGCTGACTTTCATTCCTCTTCTTTCAAGTGCATACCTCCACCTCTCCAAGTTCTCTTCCACCTGTTCCCTGTTCTCACCACAGATGACAATGTCATCTGCAAACATAGTCCTCAACTTAAGGTTGTTGTTTTTTTCTTCTTCTTTCGACTGCTCTCTTCTTCGGGGTCGCCACAGCGAACTAAGTCGCACGAAGACTTGGGAGTTATTTTTCACGCCGGATGTCCTTCCTGATGCAACCACAGAGTTACCACAGCCCTCTGTGTGAAGCAGAGAGCTGCATCTAGGACACCCAGGGGAGCAGATGGTGGGGGTTAAGGGCCTTGCTCAAGGGCCTAGAGTGCAAGTGTGGGTGCTTTCTCGACCCCATCCACATTTTTGATGTTGTTGGTACCGGGGCTTGAACCGGCAAGCTTCCGATCACAGGCCCACCTTCTCTAACCTCTGCGCCACCACTCCCCTGTATTTTGTTTAAAAAAACTACTGTACATTTTTGCTAATGCAAAATAATTAGAAAAATATTGACCTACATTATAGACCTGCATCCTTGGAACAATTAAGATGCTGGTGCGATGTCTAGTAATTTGAAATGTTATTATTTACCTGCTAGGATTTATTACTCATTCACTATCAGTTAGTTGTGGTGGCCTTTCCTCCTTTTAGTTCATTATCACTCGCAGCGTTTATTTTACCGTGGAAGTCCTCTAACTTCCATGTGACACTCCTGCAACCAAGGGTGTGTTTTTCCTCCTTTTCAGCTGCAGTGTATCACCTTTTCTCTTTCTGTTTATTTAAACTGTGGAGTGTTGCCTTCCGCTTGCCTTTGCCAAGTGGGGATTTTTGCTAGCAATGAGGAATTAACAACACATGCCCAAGTATGAAATTGGCCTTTCTTAAACGGGCCACCACAGCACTTCACGGGCCCAGAGAGTGTTAAGATGCATATTTAACCCATGGTTTGTAGCCACCAAAGATGAAACGGAATTGCTGGAACAGAAGCTGTACCGAGAAGTTTACCAGAACTACATCGCCAGGGAAAAGTGGTTTTAAGTAAGATAAGTGTTGGAAATCTGCTGATGGCTTCTAAAGAAATGAGGAAAAATTCTTCAGCACCATAAGTTATTTTTTAACTTTAGTCATCATCATTTGTGCCTGTGATGATGGCATTTGTAGCTAACAATAACTTTTTTAATTATTAAGAGGCTCATGATGTTTCAAAAATGAAAAAAAAAAAATATATAAAACTAAGCAGCAATGTCAGGCAGGCAAAAGCCCCTGATGGAGAGAAATTTCCTGACAAACAAGACGGGGCATTAAATACTAAATGTGCCATGGAATCACAGTTTCCAACCCAGTCAGCAGTGACTGCCCTGCTGGTGCTGAAATCTGAGAAACTGACAGAGTTTATTTCAAGTTTATTTACTCTTTCACCATTTCTCTACGTGACCCTCATTCAGCTCCCCACGCCCAAAAAAATGGAGAAAAGCTCCTAAAGTTATAATGTGTTCTTGTTTTTGTTAAACCATGTATTTATTTGTTTATTTATTTATTTTACATACAGATTAATATCTGCCACTGTAATTGCTTTCTTATTTAGATAATTAAATATTTACACTTGGCTTATTATAATCCAAAGTTTATGAGACATTAACGTACATTAAGGGTAAAAGACATACAGTATAGTTTAAAAGCACTGCTAATTGAGGTCCTCATAAAAAACCCGGTGTGTTTGGACCATCTTTTTGGAAGAAAAAAATGTCTTTAGCTGTATTTGCACTCACAGAAATTCCATTGACTTTTCATTTAATGGCCTGACATACAAGCTCTGTGCACCACAAAAATCTCTCAAGCTGACAGGAGGAAACAGAGACGGCCATTGAGGAAACCTGCAGTTTGTACCTTGAAGAATTCCACAGACGAGATGAAGGGAAGTGGAAGAGAGGGGTGGGAAATATAGCTCTGGAGAAAAAAAAAGCTGACAAGAACAAGGCCAGCTTGGAAAAACAGTAATATTTCATGCGAGGAAGCACAACTGTGAAAACTCAGCATCACAGATGGTAAAAACACAAAAGCTCAGTGTGAGGAGCAAGGGTTACAGGTGAAGCTCTGCGAGAACTTCTCTGCTGGCATGTTTTCTTTAACATGCACCACAATGGAGACAACTTGTAATTAAATAAGAACGGATCCATGATAGAGAGTTTTAATTGCACACCAACAAAATGTCCTTACCTCTCCTGCAGTGTCTTATGGCCATTTTACACATCCTGGACTCAGCGATGGTTGGACAGGGTATTGTGTCCTTGGGTGGTTTCTTTACAATGTGTCGCGTTCGGGTCTCCAGACCCCACTTATAGCCACAGGTTTTGTTTCTTCTGGTGCAGGCTCCCCATTCGCTCCACTGACCCACCTCACAGCCCTCTGCACGGGAACACAAAGACGTGATGAAACAGAATGGTGCCTGTTAGAGGAAACTCTATAAGACCTCAGTTCAAGCTGGTTGAAGCTGTACTGGGACGCCTTGACCTTGTTATGAGTGGTCCTGCCTGCATATAAATCCAAATTGGGCAGGCTAACTGAGACTGTATTAATATGTACAGGTAAAAGTGTATGAAAGGA
>JBBPBX010001245.1:44174-54737 GCA_038048925.1 Garcialebias charrua | reverse complement strand
AAATACGGTAATAACAATGTACTGTATATGATAATCTAACGGTTAAATGCTAACTCGGTGTGTCATATAGCTGTTCAACTGCTAGTCAGGGTGTCATACACCCGTTAATAACATTGTATATGATAATATAACAGTTAAATGCTAATTCAGGGTGTCATACAGCGTCTAAACTGCTGACTCAGGGGGACTGAAGCAACAGGGTGTCATGTTAATAAAGTATATGATGATTTGACAGGTTAACTGTTACGTCATGGTGCGATATGGCTAATTACCAGTAAATAGAAGCTAGGGCTGGACGATATGGCCAAAATTTTAATCACAATATATTTCTTAATTTCGGTCGATAGCAATATAATTCGATATCGATATAAACAATATAAAAGCCTAAAAAAAACTATATACAAATAAATTAATGTTCACCTTTTATTTGTATTTAGCCTCTAAAAAAATGGAAATCACATATACCGTAAACACCGAAGGAAAATGCGCTCCGGTGTTTAATCCGCTTTGTCCAATTATTAACAATAAACAAGAAAAAAACGTACACAATACGCCTCTGTGTTTAATACGCGTCATCACCACGCGACGCGTTAGCGCCTCATTTACCCTAATCAAGATGGCGGCGACAGAAGCAAGCGAGTACGAAGATCTTCACAAGGAAACACGGTAAAACCATTATTTCTTTGCGAGAAAAAATATATTTCTTAGCTGACTTCATAGCAGACGTGCTTCTGAGCTTAACGAAATGTTCAAATCAGCTGGATTAAAAAAAAATGTTTGCCGAATTTTAGGCAGGCGCCAGGCGGGTCAAACCGGACGCTTTCTTTCTTTAAATTTACCTAAATAAACGCTTAAAAAATATACCGGTATTTCTGAGCTGACTTAATGGTAGACGTACTCTTGAGTTTAACGAAATGTTAAAATCAGCTGGATTTAAAAAAAAGTTTGCCGATGATTTTTATGCAGGCGCCAGGCCGGTCAAACCGGACGCTTTGTTTCTTTAAATTTAGCTAAATAAATGCTTAAAAATATATTTCTTACCTCACTATAGCAGACGGGCTCCTGAGCTGAACCAAATGTGAAATCAGCTGGATTTAAAAATCCGTGGTGTGGTTTATGAGTGGTATCTTGCAAACAAAAACAGCTACATCCACAGCAGGGAGCGGGCAGCGACAGAGTCATCAGTCCGACCAAAGGAGGCTTTTTTCGGACACAGCAAGTAGAAACTTCTGGAAGTGGCCCCTCTTCCTCTTCACTCTCTGAGTCCTCTGCTGGCTGCTGCCTACAGCGCCTGTATAGCGGCCGAAACTGGTACTGCACCATTTTCGCCAAAAATGAAAAACGAAGAATCAGAGTGAAAAATGAGTCTAAAAATATGGGAAAAAAATCCATAAATAATACTCTTCGGTGTTTAATATGCTGGACATTCAAATGAGCAAAAATACTGCGTATTATAGACCGGAGAATACGGTAATTCTCAACCCAATAATTCTCGGTCGGGTCATCTGGACAGTTTCTTTTTTATAGAAACGTTTCACCCTCCATCCGGAGGGCATCATCAGTCAGAGGAGTTCCAGTAAATTGTTTCCCCACCAAGCAGTAAACACCTTAAGTGGACCAACCAATTTGCTGGAGCCAAGATAGTTTCTGGGGGCCGTCCTGTCCCTCGTCGACTTCTCCCAGGTAGGCAGCCCCAGCCAAAGTGGTTCAAGGCAAGAAAGTTCATGCTCAATAATCCAGGTACCAAATCCAATAATTCTCAGTCAGGTCATGTGGACAGTTTATTTTTTATAGAAACGTTTCACCCTCCATCCTCCATCCAGTTTCTATAAAAAAGAAACCGTCCACATGACCCGACTGAGAATTATTGGATTTGGTACCTGGATTATTGAGCATGAACTTTCTTGCCATAAAATTCTCAACTGTGTAAATATTAATAGTTTTAACTTTAAACAACAACTTTAAAATAAACAGCATTGAAATTCATAGAGTTAATTAAATAAAACTTTTGGGTGTCATTATTGATGAGAAGCTGACATAGAAATCTCATGTAAATTACTTTAGAATAAAAATAACAAAATCAATTACATTACTGTATAAAGTAAAAGAGTTTTTGAATGACAAAACTTTGTATATATTGTATAATGTAATGATTGTTCCATATTTAATCTATTTTACTGAAGTTTGGGGAAAAGCATGCAAAACAATTACAAACCTTATTTTTATTTTACAAAAAAGAGCTATAAGAATTATTAGTAGGAAGTGCTATGGCCACCCAACAAATATATTATTTCATCAATTGAAATTATTAAAATTTTATGATTTGGTTGAACGTAGTATTTTACAAGTCGTGTATAAAACTCGTAAAAATATTACCCCCAAATATTCAATTAAAATGTGTTAAAAAAGAGTCATTATAACCTGATAAAACCTCAATTTAGAACTAATGTGAAGGAGCTGTGTTGTAATTCAGGGAACAGGATGGTGGCGTTGACTTGATATCACCATAAACATTTCTAAAACTATACGTTTTAAAAGATGATTTAAAGTTGTTTGAAAGGTATAGTGCAGGTGAAGGATACCTGAAGTTGTTTTGTTTTCAGTTTGGAGATTGTTCAAGTGAAGGTTGTTGTTGTTTGTTTGTAGTTTTGTATTTTTTAAATAAGGGGCAGATATTATAATATCTTTTTTTCTTTTTTCTGCACCTTTTCATTCAAAATTTTTTTTTTCGTTCTGATGAATTTGTTTTATTTTGAATTAACAAATTAAAAAAACATGCAGCACTGGAGCTGTTTGTTTCAGTACTTCGTAGTTTCAGGGACACATTGGCTCAAACTTTATTGTGCTTCATCTTCTGACTCTCATCATATTCTGTCGAGTGGAAACTCTTCAGATTAAACAAGTTAGATGCTCCCACCGCTAGTTAGAACGACTCTCCGTCACGTTTTGCAAAATAAAGAAACCGAGTAGGACCTTGGTGCAACAGAAGAAACCTGCAGTTTAACAGAACCGAACCACTTCCACACCGGCAAATTATGCCTCTTTTCCACCGCTCGGCTCGGCTCGGGTTGGATCGGCTCAGGTCGGCTCAGTTCAGGTCGGGTCACATCTATGTTCTGTTTCCACAGCTTTTTTGTACCCCTTCTGTGGGCGGGGTCCAGAATCCTACTCGTCTTACCACATGGTGGCAGTAGTGTTCCCTCAAGCTATTTACTACAGTACTAGCCACCACTAGAAGAAGAACACAATAAAGGCCCTGATGCATGCTCAATAATCCAGGTAGAAAAATCCAAAAAAGCTAAGTCTGGTCCTCTGGACATTCAAAAAACAAAACAAAACAAAGCAAAAAAAAAACAACTGTAGAAACGTTTCGTCTTTCGTCCGAAAGACTTCCTCAGTCTGAGAAGCTGTGTTCAGCTCAGTCTTATAAATAGCACCCTCCCACAGTGGATCAACCAGTTGGCTGATGACAGCCGAAACCAGCTGCTCACATGATCAAGGAGGACCATCAGCCTGACGATGGATCGTTAACACCCTGATGGTTGTTTGCTATTCACAGAGGGCTGAGTGATACCAGCAATAACAGCATTGTAAGTGGGGGACAGTTGAACCCGGAGGCCTCCACCTCTGTTTAATGATGGACGGTTTCTTTTCACAAAGATGGCCTCCTTTACTCCTCTCTCAAACCATTGTTCCTCTCTATCAAGGATGTGAACATCTTCATCCCTGAAAGAGTGACCGCTGGCCTGGAGATGAGTGTAGACCGCAGAGTCCTGACCTGATGATGTTGATCTTCTGTGCTGGGCCATCCTTTTGGCCAGTGGCTGTTTAGTTTCCCCGATGTAAGACTGATCACAGCCCTCCTGACACTGAACAGCATACACAATATTACTCTGTTTGTGCCGGGGGACTGGATCTTTGGGATGAACCAGTCTTTGTCGTAATGTATTTTGGGGTTTAAAAGCCACTGGGACGTTGTGTTTAGAAAATAAACGTCTCAATGTCTCTGAAACTCCCGCAACATACGGAATGACCACTGGTCTGGGTCTGGGTTCCTTCTTTTCACCTGATGGCTGGCTGGAGTCCTGTTTGGGTTTCTTCTCTGCTTTCAGGAAGGCCCAGTTAGGATATCCACATTTCTCTAGAGCCTGTTTTGTGTGTGATTTCTCCTTCTGTCTGGCTGCTGAGTTAGTGGGGACGCTGTCTGCTCTGTGGTACAGAGTCCTGATGACTCCTAACTTGTGCTCCAGAGGGTGATGGGAGTCAAACTGTAAATACTGGTCTGTGTGTGTGGGTTTGCGGTACACCTCAGTTTGCAAATTTCCTCTATCAGAAACTGAGACCTCACAGTCCAAGAAAGCCAACCTGCCATTTTTTACATCTTCTCGTGTGAACTTGATATATTTATCCACAGAGTTGATGTGATCAGTGAAATGTTGGACTTCCTGAGATTTAATTTTAACCCAGGTGTCGTCAACATACCTGAACCAATGACTTGGTGGTCTCCCTGAAAAGGATGTCAAAGCTCTCTTTTCTACCTCCTCCATGTACAGGTTGGCAACAATAGGAGAAACTGGAGACCCCATAGCACACCCATGTTTCTGCCTATAATATTGCTCCCCATATGTGAAGTAGGTTGACTGCAGGCACAGTTTCAAGAGTTGACACAGTTGTTCTGTGGAAAGTGTGGTCCTGTTGTTCAGAGTGGTGTCTGATTTTAACCTTAAACAGACCACCTCTACTGCTTCATCAACAGGAATGCACGTAAAGAGTGATGTGACATCAAAAGAGACCATTGTTTCATCAGTCTCCATGATGACATCCCTCACCTTATCCACAAAGTCCATGGTGTTCTGTATGTGGTGTTCTGAGCTGCCAACTAAAGGGATGAGTACAGATGCCAGATATTTGGAAACATTGTAAGTGACCGAGTTAATCATGCTAACAATTGGTCTTAAAGGTACACCCTGTTTGTGGATTTTGGGTAAACCATACAGACTTGGCGTGGCCTCCCCTGGGTACAGTCTGTGGTACAGAATATTGTCAATAGCCTTGTCCTGCTTCAAAATTTTCAGGCAATCTATCAACTTCTTCTTGTAACCACTTCCTGGATCTCTTTTCAGCGGTTCATAAGTGGTTAAGTCACTAAGGAGTGACATAACTTTCTCATGATAGTCTTTCTGGTTCAAAATCACTGTGCACCTTCCTTTGTCTGCTGGGAGAATTATGATGTTTTTGTCTTTGCTAAGAGTGGTGAGTGCATCCCTCTCTTCTCTACTGATGTTGGAAGGTGGTGGTTTGGCATTACTGAGACAGGCTGAAACTTTGACTCTGAGTTGTTCGGCTTCAAAATCTTTAATTTTGTTGTTACGGATGGCTGACTCAGTGGCTGTGATCATCTCTACCAACGGAACTCTACTTGGTGCCACTGCAAAGTTTAGTCCCCTGGCAAGAATCTCTGTCTCCGGCTGGGTGAGCTGTCTGTCAGATAAATTCTTCACCCAATTTTCTGTCTCCCTGGCATGTAGCTGTGTAGTGGAGTGTTGTCCTACACTGAATGTGTTGTTATTAGAATTGTGATGGTGTTGACGAGTTATCAGTAAGTTAAATGTTTTTATTGGGATTCTCCTCCAGTACTGCAAGCAACTTCTTTTTATACATGGCTTTAGTCTGTTCACGAAATTCCGAGTGAAGTTAAGTCTTTGTTGACTTGTCCATATCAATGAGTGACATGCCAGATGACCCAGGCTGCAGCGAGGTTCTATCATGAGGCGGGGCTGCAGCGCTAGCAGGTTAGACTGAGTGGCATATGCATTTTTACAGTTTTCGCAACATTATAAATGCCAGAAATAAGTCTTAGTTCAGACAAGTTTACCAAACTCTTAAAATAAATACAGGGGGTCGTCGACTTACGAACGAGTTCCGTTCCTACGCACCTTTCGTAACACGAAAATTCGTAAGTCGGAACGCATAACACGTGTCGTTCGTAAGTCCGGAATTTTGGTCGTAAGTCGGAAAATGTATGCTAACGCTGCGCCGCACACCCGTTTATCAACATGAGACTGAACAAGCATACATACTGGTTCATAAACATGCACAGAACTTTATTTACAAACGGTTAGCTAACACACTTTCATCTAAAAAAAACATACCAGTGCTGTATTTACTGTACAACTGTACTGTTCGTAAGTCCGTTCGTAAGTCCGGAACGTAAGTCGAGGCCGTTGTAAGTCGGGGACCACCTGTATATCAAGAAAATTTGCCAAAAAATATTTGATAACACCTGCATGAGTTAAGCTCATTGTGATCTGCTCCATTTTCCAATAGTGCAATGTTACATCGTTGCATAATCTGACCTTGGGGTGAGTTTGCTGGGATGTCCATTCCTGGGAAAAGTAGCAGTTGTCTTAACACTAGAAGTCCCAGAGAAGGGTCATTCAGCATTTCTACCTTTGGAACCCAGAGACGGGTCGAGTGACCCGAAGGATTTTAGCTAACATCCTATAATGAGCTGTTAACAGGCACTTTTGTTTTGTAAATAAGGCCATTACTGGCGCACCACAGGAGGGGGCACACTAATTTGACTAAGGCTGCGCTTTTTTGCGCAAGTGAACTTGGCTTCTAAATCCCCCGGTCCCTTTCAGTGGGCTACATATGTTGGTCCGTCACTTGACCTCAGGTCATGTGACCTATGTTGGTCCGTCAGTTGACTTCATGTTGTGTGACCTGTGCTGGTCCGTCACTTGACCTTAGGTCATGTGACCTGTGTTGGTTTGTCACTTGACCTCAGGTCATGTGACCTGTGTTGGTCCGTCAGTTCACCTCAGGTCATGTGACCTGTGTCAGTCCGTCACTTGACCTCAGGTCTTGTGACCTGTGTCGGTCAGTCAGTTGACCTCAGGTCATGTGACCTGTGTCGATCCATCAGTTGACCTCAGGTCATGTGACCTGTGTCGGTACGTCAGTTGACCTCATGCCGTGTGACCTGTGTCGGTCCGTCAGTTGACCTTATGTCGAGTGACCAGTGTCGGTCCATCAGTTGACTTCATGTCGTGTGACCTATGTCGGTCCGTCAGTTGACCTCAGGTCATGTGACCTGTGTCGGTCAGTCAGTTGACCTCAGGTCATGTGACCTGTGTCGGTCCGTCAGTTGACCTTAGGTCATGTGACCTGTGTCGGTACGTCAGTTGACCTCATGCCGTGTGACCTGTGTCGGTACGTCAGTTGACCTCATGCCGTGTGACCTGTGTCGGTCCGTCAGTTGAACTCATGTCGAATGACCAGTGTCATTCCATCAGTTGACTTCATGTTGTGTGACCTATGTCGGTCCGTCAGTTGACCTCAGGTCAAGTGACTCGTGTTGGTCCGTCAGTTGACCTCATGTCGTGTGACCAGTGTCGGTCCGTCAGTTGACCTCATGCCGTGTGACCTGTGTCTGTCCGTCACTTGACCTCAGGTCATGTGACCTGTGTCGGTCAGTCACTTGACCTCAGGTCATGTGACCTGTGTCGGTCCGTCACTTGATCTCATGTCATGTGACCTATGTTGGTCTGTAGTTGACTTCATGTAGTGTGACCTGTGTTGGTCTGTCACTTGACCTCAGGTCATGTGACCTGTGTTGGTCCGTCACTTGACCTCAGGTCATGTGACCTTTGTCGGTCCGTCAGTTGACCTCATGTCGTGTGACCTGTGTCGGTCCGTCAGTTGACCTCAGGTCATGTGACCTGTGTTGGTCCGTCAGTTGACTTCATGTCATGTGACCTGTGTCGTTGTGTCAGTTGACCTCAGGTCATGTGACCTGTGTTGGTCCGTCAGTTGACTTCATGTCATGTGACCTGTGTCGTTGTGTCAGTTGACCTCAGGTCATGTGACCTGTGTTGGTACGTCAGTTGACCTCATGCCATGTGACCTGTGTCGGTCCGTCAGTTGACTTCATGTCGTGTGACCTGTGTCATTTTGTCAGTTGACCTTAGGTCATGTGACCTGTGTTGGTCCGTCACTTGACCTCAGGTCATATGACCTGTGTCGGTCCCTCAGTTGACCTCATGTCATGTGACCTGTGTCGGTACATCAGTTGACCTCATGCCGTGTGACCTGTGTCGGTCCGTCAGTTGACCTTATGTCGAGTGACCAATGTCTGTCCATCAGTTGACTTCATGTCGTGTGACCTATGTCAGTCCGTCAGTTGACCTCAGGTCATGTGACCTGTCTCGGTCCGTCAGTTGACCTCAGGTCATGTGACCTATGTCGGTCAGTCAGTTGACCTCAGGTCATGTGACCTGTGTCGGTCCGTCAGTTGACCTCAGGTCATGTGACCTGTATCGGTATGTCAGTTGACCTCATGCCGTGTGACCTGTGTCGGTACGTCAGTTGACCTCATGCCGTGTGACCTGTGTCGGTCCGTCAGTTGAACTCATGTCGAGTGACCAGTGTCATTCCATCAGTTGACTTCATGTTGTGTGACCTATGTCGGTCCGTCAGTTGACCTCAGGTCAAGTGACCCGTGTTGGTCTGTCAGTTGACCTCATGTCGTGTGACCAGTGTCGGTCCGTCAGTTGACTTCATGTCATGTGACTTGTGTCGTTTTGTCAGTTGACCTCAGGTCATGTGACCTGTGTTGGTCCGTCACTTGACCTCAGGTCATGTGACCTGTGTCGGTCCGTCACTTGATCTCATGTCATGTGACCTATGTTGGTCTGTAAGTTGACTTCATGTCGTGTGACCTGTGTTGGTCTGTCACTTGACCTCAGGTCATGTGACCTGTGTTGGTCCGTCACTTGACCTCAGGTCATGTGACCTTTGTCGGTCCGTCAGTTGACCTCATGTCATGTGACCTGTGTCGGTTCGTCAGTTGACCTCATGTCGTGTGACCTATGTCAGTCCGTCAGTTGACTTCATGTCATGTGACCTGTGTCTGTCCGTCAGGTGACAGACAACAATAGGTCAAGCATGTTTTAGAACACAGCAATGGGCCACCTGCATGTGCCGGCACGCACCGTATATACAAATGCCAAGGACAAGGAGAGAGACAGTACTTGTAAGCAAAATAATTTATTTGACAGAACATCAAAGTTACAGGATAGTCAGCACAGCAGAATGAGACAATTTTATGCATAAAACTGTTCTGGAGCAGACAAAGCTTTCCGTTCAGTGGATATCCCAAAATGTTCAACTGTGAGATAACTTCAGGGTCTGTTATGTGTGAATTCAGGTCAGGGCCTCTCTTCTGACTAAGGGGGGAGGTGCAAGCAGAGTCTTACTTACCTGGTGGAAACATTGGAATGCAGTTTGTGCAGTTTGGTGTGGTGGGGGTGTCTGAGTTGTGTGCACGCATATTTATAACAAAAGGCAGTTAATGGCCCACTAATGTGGACCCACTAATGGTTGGTTTGGACTAAGGGTCTTTTGACCCTCTTTCAGGACTTCTGGGGGGAGGTCGAAAATCCTGGGACTTCTAGTGTTAAATGCTTTAAATTCATGAGGACAGTAATCCATTTAAGGCTCAGTTGCTTGGATACCGTCTTAAGACCATTCTCGGGTTTATGGACAAAATTCCTTACTTCTCTGAGGTCATATACTGTACTTCATTGCTGATGTTTTTTCTCTTAGCATTGTAACACACCTGCATGCTCAAAAGCAATACATTTCTAAAAGTTCTGCTTTTATAGAGACAGTTACACTGACCATCACTTAAGTGCATTTGATCAACAGCACCTGGCTGCTATTTTCTTTTTTAAACTTATGGAAGCAGCATGAGTAAATGTGTTTTTCTTCACTCTAGGACGGTTATATTGGTAAAGACCAGATTGTTTTTATGTACTGATACATAAAACCCTAAAACTGAAGGAGGGTGGATTTTCTTTTTCCCATAACAGCATCTTTGTGAGAGTTAACACACAATTGGTTTAATGTTGTTTATAACAACTGGCACTGTAACTATTTGTTGTTCAAACGTAGTTTTCAGTATTAGTTCATTAGTTCATACCAACATCAACTACTACTACCTCATACATATACTGTGTACATTAACTCATATGCTGCTTTGCCACTCTTTGCAAATGTCAATGCTAGAACCTTCAGTTTATTTTATAGATATACTTTTTATACTTTTTTATACTACTATGCAAAAACTCAGGACAGTATTACACTTTTATTATTTCATTTTATGCTTATGTTCATTAAATGTTTAGTGTTTTAGTTTTAGTTTTAGTGTTGGTGTAAATTTTCATACTTTTATACTACTATGCAAAAACTCAGGACAGTGTTACATTTTTACTATTTTATGCTTATGTTTATTAAATGTTTCAGTGTTTTAGTGTTTAAATGGTTACTGTTGCACCGAGGGACTGAGAGAAACGCAATTTCAATCCTGTGTATGTCCTGTACATATTGCAGTTCTGACAATAAAGTTGACTTTGACTTTGATGGAGTGAATTATTGCCTCTTCTTCAGAAGTTTTACACTTTTATACTGACAAAGAGCCTTTAAATTTTTTTTACATACGTGTTTGGAAACAGAGATTAGGTGGTTGACTTAAAAAAAAAATATATATATATATATATT
>JBBPBX010001245.1:16199-33321 GCA_038048925.1 Garcialebias charrua | reverse complement strand
GTAGTAGTAGTAATTAATTTTAGCATTTACTGTAGTAGTAAGTACCGTAATTTTTGCTGTATAAGTCATTTTTTTGGCATACATTTGCATGCCCTACAGCGAAGCGACATATTTTTTCTCCATATTTATAAACCAATTTTTGGCTGAGACTGATGATTTCATTCATTCTGACATAGAAAATATTCAACACTACCATTTTCAGCCACTAGAGGGTCCTTGACTAATATGCCAATCCAAGTATCTCATTAATAGATAAAAGTGGGTACCGGTATTAATGAGACACTTGGCTTGCCATACCAAGCCACTTTCGTCTCGCTCTGGAACTCCTGGAGCAAACGGCAAATCAGCTGCATTTCACCGCGCTGCCCAGGTGACATGCAGCTGATTTGACCATTAAAGTGCATTTATTAAGAAGAAAGTTCAACTGAGAACACACTTTTACTATAATTTCAAGCAAACAAATAATTATTTTTAAATGTAAATCTTGTTAAATTCTTGTTAAAGTCCTCCTGTGCATGCTCTCGCAGCCACCATTTGGCAGCCAATCAATTTTTGGCACAACACCAGTCCACATTTCTGGGTTGTCAGCGGTGACACGTAATAGATGTGACTCATACGGCGAAGCAATGTATTTGTTTTTTTCCACTTTATTGTTGTGTTCCGTTTAATACCACCAAGAGAGTCCAGCATGTTGTTTGAACACCACTTTATTCTGCTGTGTCACACCTGACAACAATCAAGACTTCTTCACTTATATACCTTTGTACACCACCATGTAACCAAGAGTTATACTGACACCAAGTGGCTAAACTGTTACATCATCATATCATGACATCCTCCTTTCTTTAAAATATTACAATATACATTTACAATAATACACATATTCATTAACCTTTAAATGTTATATCATCATATCATGACATCCTTTCTTTAAAACATCACAATATACATTCACAATAAGACACATATTCATTAACCTTTAAATCACAAGTTCAGTCTTTGAGGTTTCTTGGTCTGCCTCGTTGATCTTCTTAAAGGGGACCACACATGCAAAATTCACTTTTTAATGTTTTTTTACTCAACTTTGGGTATGTACTTCATAAAAAAAACAGTCCTAAGGCCAAAGAAATGCACCCAGTGGTTTATTTACTCTAAGTAGATTTATTTGTCTGTGATAAAAACGGTTCGTTTCTCACTTCCTGCGGTTTGTGACGTCACAAACCGCAGCCACAACCCACCCCAACCTGAGTCCAGCCCCTCACCTAGCAACCCCTGGTTAGGCTCAACCCACTTCTGTATTAAACACATGACTGTTGTTTTTCATGATTTCATCTCATCTTTTGTTTATATGTTCTTAATTTCATGTGTACAGCACTTTGTTGCAGCTGTGTTTTTTTTAAATGGCTTTATAAATAAAGTATAATTGTTATTTTTATGTTTTAGTTCAATTTTTAGTGTATTTGCGATCGCTCCCAACGCGCAGCCGGCAAAAATTAAACGAGCAGACCCCCGGCGTAGGGACCGGCGGCAACGGGACCCTCTTCTGGCGCGATGGAGCGGAGCTTCAACTGTACAGCCTCGCTGCAGCCTCGCAGCAGCCTCGCAGCAGCGAGGACCTTCTCCTTACGGATTAATTTACGGGAGACACTTGGTGAACTTTGTGTTGTCTTGACTGGAACAGCGATAACTCCCAAAATCTCCGCGTGCAACGAGCGGAGCTGGCGAACACCGGAAGAGGAACAAGCTAACATTAGCATCGGATTCGGGTGGTCTAATGCTAAAAGGAGCAGCAAATTGCGGCGCGCTCAGACGGGTTTCGGTAAGTTATCTTAAGCTAGCACTAACAGTAAGTCAAATGAGTAATAAAAAAAGAGCTAATTTTAAAACAACAACACATTACAGATACTGGCTGTTACAGAGGGCGTAAACAGATCGTTGAAGGGCGTGGACTTCAGAACTCAGTATCAGAAACCGGTCGTTCAAAACGAAAGTTAAAAATGGCAGAATTAAAAAGGGTATAATTAATTATCTAAGAATTATTTTGTGTATTAAAATGAATTAATATTGTCAAGATAGCACACAGACATAACATAAAAATTTTAAATACTTACATGTGGTCCCCTTTAAGACAGGTTCACTAGAAATCACTGTACTTGAAGAAGATAAAGAAATAGAATTAGATGATTTATGACCTTCTCCATCTGTTTCGTCTACTCCATCCCCTTCACCAAAAACAACTGGCTCCTTAACAGTTTTTTGTATTTTAAGCAAACTGCGTCTATTACGTCTAATTATTTGTCCTTCCTCAGTTTTTACTGTAAAAGATCGAGGAGCAACTTCTTCAAGAACATTAGCTTTGGTCATCCATCTACCAGAATCTTCAATTCTGACTGTGTCATTTCTGTTGAGAAGCGGAAGCTGCTTTGTTGTTTTGTCATACACATGTTTTTGTTTAGCTTTTAAAGATCTTAGCTTTCGATGTAGTTTTGGAATCTTTCTCACTTTAGTGTAACATGGTAATGTAGTTCGCAGTTTTCTATTCATCAACAATTCTCCTGGTGATAATCCACATTCCAGAGGTGACGCTCGATAACTAAGCAAAGCAAGATAAGGATCTGAACCACTGTCAGCAGCTTTCTTCAGTAGTTGTTTGAGAATATGAACGCCTTTTTCAGCCTTCCCATTTGACTGAGGATACAGGGGGCTTGATGTAATGTGTTCAAATCCATAATGATCTACAAACATCTTCCACTCCTTGCTACTGAAACATGGTCCATTATCACTTACAACCACATATGGAATACCATGCCTGGCAAAAATGGATTTTACATGTGTAATCACACCATTTGATGATGTACTTGACAACAATGCCATCTCAGGAAAGTTAGAATAGTAATCAATGACAACTAAGTAGTCTTTGCCCTGAAGATGAAACAAATCCATTCCCACTTTATGCCATGGCATGTCCATAATAATCATAGGTTCTTTAGTTTGCTTATTTCTATGTTTTTGACATGTTTCACATGATCCTATCATTCTTTCAATGTCTCTATTTATTCCTGGCCAAAACACAGTTTCCCTGGCCCTTCTTTTGCATTTCTCAATACCAAGATGACCTTCATGTATTCTACACAGAATATCTTGCCGTAAAATTTGTGGAATAACAATCCTGTTCTGCTTTAATAAAAGTCCATCCACATGGCTCAATTCACTTCTAATGTGGTAGAATAATGAACTAGATCCTTCTGGCCATCCATTCTCCATGTGTTCAACCACACGTTGTAACTCTGCATCAGCTGCTGTTTCTGCTACTATCTGTCCAAACTTTGCATTAGATACAGGTAGAGCTGCACACACCATGTTCACATAGCTTTCCACATCTTCTGCAGTAGTACTCATTGCATCCTTAAGAGGTGCTCGTGACAGTGCATCAGCTATGATAAGGTGTTTTCCTGGCGTATATATCAGTTCGAAATCATATCTCTGAAGTTTCATCATCATTCGTTGAATTCTTGGAGACATATCATTCAAATTCTTTCTCACAATTGTTACAAGTGGTCGATGATCTGTTTCTACAGTGAATGATGGTAAGCCATAAACATAACTGTGAAACCTCTCCAATCCAAAAACTAATCCTAGACATTCTTTTTCAATCTGAGCATAACGACACTCTGCTTCTGTCATTGATCTGGATGCATAAGCAACTGGTTTCCACAGCTCACCCTCAGCTTGCAGTAACACAGCTCCTAAACCATCCTTGGAAGCATCTGTCGACACCTTAATGCTCTTTGCTGGATCATAAAAGGTCAGCACAGGTGCAGTAGTCAGTAGTTTTTTAAGGCTTTCCCACTCACAATCATGTTCATCAGCCCACTGAAAATCATTTTCTTTACACAAAAGTTGTCTAATACTGGACGTTCTAGCTGCAAGATTGAGAATAAATTTACCAACAAAGTTTATCACTCCCATGATGCGCTGTACTCCAGTTTTATCTTTAGGTATTGACATGTTAAGTATGGCATTTATTTTTTCCTGACTTGGCTGTATGCCCTGTACCAATAACTTATCTCCCAAAAATACAATTTCTTCAACTCCAAAAAGACATTTACTTTTGTTGAGTTTTAGTCCATGACTTTTAATGCGCTCTAAAACTTTGACGAGCCTCTCATTGTGCTCTTGACAAGTAGAACCCCAGATTATGATGTCATCGACATACACTCGAACTCCTTCAAGTCCTTCAACAATCTGTTCCATTGCTCTGTGAAATATTTCAGATGCTGATACTATTCCAAATGGTAGTCTCAAAAAACAGTATCTGCCAAAAGGAGTATTGAAAGTACAATACTTGCTGCTACTTTCATCAAGTTTCAGCTGCCAAAAACCTTGTGAAGCATCCAATTTTGTGAAATATCTTGCACCTGTCATTTCACTAGTAATTTCTTCACGTTTAGGTATCTGGTAATGCTCACGTTTAATGTTTTCATTCAAATCCTTTGGATCCATGCACAATCTCAGTTCTCCATTCTTTTTCTTCACACACACCATCGAGCTAACCCAATCTGTTGGTTCTTCAATTTTTTTAATCACTCCCAACATAGTCATGCGTTCAAGCTCTTTCTTCACTTCATCTCTTAATGGTGTAGGAATTCTTCGAGCTGGATGTATTACTGGTTTTGCATTTTCTTTTAACTGTATTTTATATGTAAAAGGTAGTACACCAAATCCTTTAAATACATCAGCATAGTTTTGCACTATAGAATCAACAGAGTCATGTTGCTTACTTACAGCTGCATCAATGCGATTCACTCTTTTCACCAACTGCAAGTCTTCACAGGCTTTGTCACCTAAAAGAGAGTCCAAACCATCACTAACTACAGAGAATAATAGATTATGTGTTTTTCCTTTGACGGTCACTTTTAGTCTACACGTTCCCAAACACCTTATACTTTGTCCATTATAATCTCTGAGCGTGATTATTTTATTCTCTATTTTTGGCTTGACTTTCATTGTTTTAATGTCAGACATACTAATCAGGTTTGCTTTAGCACCAGTGTCCAATTTCATGGGAATAATAGTGCCATTAATTTGCAACGGTGCTATCCATTTATCTTCTCGGATAACATGAATTGTTTCTTGTGGTTTATCTTCACAGTTTACCATACCAATAAAAAATGTGTCACTCAGATCAGCATCTTCATCAGCATCTTCATCTTCAACCAAATTCACAGACCTTCCTCTTCTTTTCGAAAAGCACTGCTTGGCAAAATGGTTTTTTCCCCCACACTGAGAACATTGCTTTCCATACGCAGGACATTGTTTCAGCTTATGTCGAGAACCACATCTCTTACAGTTGAACATCTCTTCATCCATGCGTTGCACAGCCCGTTGTCCTCTGCGATGTTGTCCTCTGCTTGAAACTGCACCAACCACAACAGATTCACTGATGCTGGCCGGGTTGTCTTCTGCATTGTTGAAAGTCCTCAGGTGCATCCGGGAGAGCTCACTGGCTTGGCAAATCTTCATAGCTCCTTCCAAGGTAAGCTCCATTTCTCTCAACAGCCTTTCTCGGATCTGCTTGTCTGCCACGCCGAACACTATCTGGTCACGAATCATGGAGTCTTTCAAGGTGCCAAAGTTACATGTCTGAGCCTTCAACTTCAGATCAGTCAGAAAACTATCAAACGTTTCATGTTGATGCTGCACACGAGATCGGAACACATATCTCTCGTATGTTTCATTTTTCTTTGGTGAACAGTGTCTATCAAAATAATCAAGCACATTCTCCAACTTGTCTTTGTCGTCTTCGTTATCAAAAACAAATGTGTTGTACACTTCAATGGCTTGTGAACCTGCTATTGTCAGCAGTAGTGCTACCTTTCTGCTGTCTGGCTCCTCATCCAGTCCCATGGCCTTCACATACAGCAGAAACTGTTGCTTGAAGTTCCTCCAACTGCTGTCAACATTGCCGCTCAGCTTCAAATTCTCTGGTGGCTTCAAAGAATCCATGTTCCTCACTTGTCAGTGATCCAAACTGGTTACTTTACTCCTGACACCATGTTGTGTTCCGTTTAATACCACCAAGAGAGTCCAGCATGTTGTTTGAACACCACTTTATTCTGCTGTGTCACACCTGACAACAATCAAGACTTCTTCACTTATATACCTTTGTACACCACCATGTAACCAAGAGTTATACTGACACCAAGTGGCTAAACTGTTACATCATCATATCATGACAATTTTTGGACTGATGTGACTAATACAGCAGTGCGAAATGTATGGTGGTAAGTATGGTAGTAGTTTATTTTAGTATTTATATACAGGTATATATTAAGGCGTTTTAAACCCTTCCCACACTCTTGCAATGTCCCAACAATTTTCTAAACTCTAGACGCTCTAAAAAAGCACAGCATGTCATGATCTCCGCGCTCTGCCACCTGCCATTGCTCTCAGCCACGCCCACTTCTCTGCTGCAGAGCGGAGATCTGACATGCTGCAGGGGATCTTCTCCCTGCTCATGTGGACTGCACAAATGTGCAGCCTGTGCTAAATAATTTAAAATTTATTTTAAATAAAATGTCATGCCGATCATGCAGCTCATCCATCAATCAGACAATTGTGTCATGTCCAGTTTTACTTTGAAAATCCGCGAAAGAGCGCGTCTGCGAAAAATGAACCGCAAAGTATTGGACTACTCTAATACCTAAATTAAATATAGTAACAGTTAAAATAATGTTTTTAATAAAGCCTGAGTTAAAACCATCATAAATTTGTACTTTGGTTCATTCCTGTGTTAAAACTGCTTCTGGTGTGGAAAATGTTAGTATGTGGCTGAGATGTGTAATCACAGAAGAAACTGTTTTTTTTTTTGTTGCAAAATGTTGTTTGTGAAGACGGTGCTACAGTCCTACAGGCTCAGTGTTTCTCTAGACACTTTAAACTAAACTTTATGTTCTTTATTAGCTTTACATGAGCTGTACAAGCAACAACTGTGCAGCGTGTTCTCATGTGTCCGTCTTGGGCAGCATGATGGATTGGTGGTTAGTTCTGTTGCCTCACAGCGAGAAGGTCCAGAGTTCAATTCCTGGTTTGGACTTGGAGTCTTTCTGGGTGGAGTTTGCATGTTCTCTCCATGCATGCGTGGATTTTCTCCGGGTACTCCGGTTTCCTCCCACAGATCAGAAACATGCATGTTGGACTGCCTTCAGGCCCAAAAGAGCTCTGTGATCTCAGTGGGGTTTGCCTGGTTAAATAAAGGTCAATCAATTATATATAGAAGACGTTGTTGTGGATTTACCTGCACAAGTCAGTGCAGATGTTCTCCAGTGAAATAAGAGGGATTTTTTTTTTTTTTTAAGTAGCAGTGTGATGAAATTAAACTCAGTAAATTCACCATTTTTTTTATATACAGTATGTTTTGGTTTTGTTTGGTCAGATATGTATAGAAGCTTTTTTCTTTTGTTTTATGGAGTAAACTAATATTTGACGTGTTTAGAGTCAGAGTCAGAGAGTCTTTATTGTCATTTGCACCGCATGTGGTACATGTGATGAAAACGAGATTATGTACATGGGGTCCCAGTTACATCCAACAACAAATGCAAGAGAAAAACAGTAATAACATCTAGAATTAACTAAGAAAAACATCAACTAGTAATACACTAAGCCTAATATAGTGGGAATAAACAGCAGCACGAACATGAGTTTGTATGAGCAGATGGTCACAGATGAACACAGATGAACACAGCAACAAGAAAACAGATCAGCATCAGCATGATGTGATATTTTGCAGTGTTTATTTTTTATTTTATTTTTATTTATTCATGAGTCTAACAGCCTCAGGGTAGAAGCTGTTCCTCAGTCTAGTGGTTCTACACTTGATGCTCCTCAACCTCCGTCCTGAGGGGAGTGGGGCAAAGAGTGAGTGTGCTGGATGAGTGAGGTCTTTCATGATGCAGGTGGCTCTTTTCCTGCATCTGGAGGTGTAAATGTCTGTGATGGTGGGGAGACTGACTCCAACAGACTTCTGTGCAGCCTTCACCACTCTCTGTAGAGCTTTCCTCTCTTCAACTGTGCAGCCTCCATGCCACACGTTGATGCTGGAGCACAGGATGCTCTCCACTGCACACCTGTAGAAGGAGGTGAGAACTGGGCTGCTCAGACCAGCTCGTCTCAGCCGTCTGAGGAAGTAGAGTCTCTGATGACCTTTCTTGATCAGGCTGGTGGTGTTGTTGCTCCAGCTGAGGTTATCATTCATGTGTACACCCAAGTATTTGTAGCTGGAGACCACTTCCACTGCAGACCCACCTATTTTCAGTGGGGCATGGGTGTGTTTGTTCCTTCTGAAGTCCACAATCATCTCCTTTGTCTTCTTCACATTCATGTGAAGATTATTCTCTTTGCACCAGCTCTCCAGGTGTTCCACCTCCTGTCTGTAGCTGGACTCATCATTGTTTGTGATGCATCCCACCACCGCTGTATCATCTGCAAACTTAACAATATGACAGCCTGGAAGTGTGGCTTCTTATTTGGAGCGTTCACACTCCTCTGTGGGAGCTTCCATTTTTTTCTTCTTTTCCCAGTGCTGAGGAAGAAGCTGGCAGAGAGAAACATGTCTCTATCCTCTGAGGAATCTCCTGGCGTTCCCACATTGCTGCTAACACGCAAACAGAGACCCATTGTTCCCAACACACACACACACACACACACAGAACGTTCTGTCAGACATCGTTATGGTAACTCCAGCCTGAGGTGCAGTCAGATGTCCAGAGTATTGAGAAAATATTTCTTCTGTCTCCGTGACAAACCAGGCTGTGCATGTTCTGTGCACGTTCTGTGGGGGTTGTATCTACACTCGTGAGGACATTGAGGTCACTGAACACTCCTCCTCTTGTGCACAGTTCCTCTTGGACAATAAAAATCCCTGTACCAGTAACTTCATCCTGAGCCAGAGCCGCACTCTGGTGAGAGAAACACAAAGTTCAGGTTTAGTTCTGGTTCTGTCTTATTGTTAATCTCAGATATTTAAATGTCTTTTCATTGTTTCATCTGGTTTGTCTTTTTAATTGTTGGGATGGAAAAGTTGTTTTTAACTTGGTTTCACTTTTCTTTTTTATTGTTTTATTATTGCACAAGTTGTGACTCTTATTTCTTTATTTAATCTTTATTTATACAGGTACGGTAGTCTAACTGAGTCACGAGGACTCTTTTTCAAGAGAGACCTGTTTTTGGGAGCAGATATCAGCCTTGTTCAAGGGCCCAGAGTGGGGCAAATGAGGGTGGAGACAGGTGTGGGTGCTTCACCTTTCCCACCCACATTTGGATGTTGTCAGTCCAGGGAGTCGAACCTGCGACTTTCCGATCACCTCTGTGCTACCACTCTCCTACTACTTTACATGTCTGATTGCCTTGTGACATCGAGTTATGGTATAATGGTGCTTCAGGGCCATTTTCTTTTTTATAATTGACATATTTGATGAAATGTTAAGATTTAGAAACGTTTACACACTGAGGGTTATATTAAAGAATGATTTGGGTCAAAATGCACTTTTCGATTAAGGAAAGCGGGACTGAGACATCCAGGAAAAACAGATCACTGTAGACATGTCCTTTTTAATCATTTCACTGGTTCATACTGGTTTCCCTCCAAAAATGTCAACATTTACCAATTAAATTTTACTGTAAAAAGCTTTTAAAATGCTGTTTCCTGGGGGCAACATGACCATAGAGGGTTTACAACAAAAACTTGACATAAAAACGGTCATTGTCATATCTAATATGAACAAGCCATAGTTACAAGTATGTATTGTACTTATTAAACTGCTCTTTGGATGTCTCTTGATTTAAAATAACTCTATGAAGATGTTACCGGTAGTGTTTTTGTAACTCGATCATCTCAAGCTTTTCTTAAACAGACCAAGACGAGCTTCTGTAATGTGAATAATTGTCAGGTTGTTATTTGCACATTTTAGGGTGATGTTAAAATAACTGATGGAGAAAACATGACCTGTTTAGGTGATTCCAGATAAAAAAAATGTTTCATTCTAAAACTCATGGTGTCAGGTGCTTCTGGTAAAGTTCAGAATCAAAAATATAGAAACAAATATTGAAGAATTTAAACAAGAATTTATACTTGGGTATATTGTAAAAAAATAAAATAAAATTAAGACTATAATTGGACTGTTTTTGCTGGGATATATTGCACAGCTATCTTCATTTATCTTAAAAATGTTCAATTATTTCAATTTAGTTTTTGTGCCATTATTACAGTAACATCAAATATTTTGAATTTTCTTTTCCCGTGTACAGTAGTCCCTCGTTTATCTCGGGTGTTTGGGACCACGTCCACCTGCGATAAGTGGAAAACTGTGAAGTAGAGATACAGTAGTTCAAGTTCAGTAAACTTTGTCATGACATGTGTCAGGTTGTAATCACACTCATCACCTGTTACTCCCAATTCCCCTCCTTAAATAAAGAGTTTAAATTTAAATACTGTAACATGTTAAATAAATAATCCATGCAGCATGGATTATTTATTTAACATGTTACAGTATTTAAATTTTAGAGACGAGAAGTGCAGGAGGACATCAAAGGATGTCACACAGCTGCAGCACGGAGCAAAAAGTACTTCTTGACCAATTACACTGAAACAACTGAACATAGAAGCTCTAAAATAATTAAAAATAACTTTTATATTTTGTGATTATGATAGAGCTGGACGATATGGCCAAAACTTTTATCACAATATATTTCTTAATTTCGGTCGATAACGATATAATTCTGATATTGATATAAACAATATAAAAGCCTCAGGAAAACTGTACAAACTGTACAAATGAATTAATGTTCACCTTTTATTTGTATTTAGCCTTCAAAGAAATTTGAAATCACCGTCAAATAAACATAAAACTCAACTTTGTCAATATTAATAGTTTTAACAACAACAGCATGCTGTAAACATGTTTCTCTTTTGATACAGCTGGGGGTGTTGTTTCAGGGACACGATGGCTCAAACTTTATTGTGCTTCATCTTCTGACTCAGCAGATTCTATCAAGTGGAAACTCTTCAGATGAAACTAGTTAGATGTTCCCACCGCTAGTTGGAACAACTCTCCATCACATTTTGTAGAACACTGACTAAAACCTGCAGTTTATCAGATCTTAGAGTCTAATCACTTCCACAACGCTGAATTAGTCTTTCCTCTCTTATCAGTGATGTCATCTGCTTTGTCTTCACTTGTGAAACCTTGTTCAGTCACATTCTGATGGTCAGGGGAACTCATTTTGAAGAGAAAACACGCGTTGCAGATTAGCCTAGCCTGCTACTGCTAACTCCTTCTGGACTTGACATCTACGTCACCACGCACTTGCATAGTTGTGTCGCGGCTTTTTCTGTTCGGGTGGAAACTGATGTGGCTGCTTCAACCTGAACAGAAAAAGAAATGCGTCAGATGACGGTCATCCTATCGAAATATCGAAAATGTGCTTAAAACTTATATCACTGTTATTGAATAAAAGTATATCGTGATCCTATCGATATCGAATTATTGTCCAGCCCTAGTTTATTATTATTTTTACGATGTGACATACTTTGAATTTTAACTTTGAAGACAAAAGTTGATTGGTGCATCTGGACAGTGAAGGGTTAACCTTCGCAAAGCTGCAGCAGGAGAAATGTGTGTGTGACCGAGAAGGAAATCAGTTGATCAGCTGCAGGAGGGAGGTTCCCCCTGCACATGTGGGCTGCACACTTGGTGCAAAATCATTTAAAATAATTTTTAATAAACAACCCATGGCTCATCCATCAATCAGCCATAGTCTCATGTCTAATCTCACTTTGAAACACCGCGATATAGAGAACCCGCGAAAACGGACCACGAAGTAGCGAGGGTCTGCTGTAATTCTTTTAATATATTGCTACTTCTTTGCTATTGATATGACTGGTGTTCTTGTTTGTGCTGAAGATGTGACTTTATTGGATATCTTGGGGGACAGGGTGTGGTGTCCCACTTGTTTATTACTCTTGTTGTGTCTAAGACCATAAAGGTTTGGTTTAAAATAATTTGTTATAAATGTCTCTTGAGCTTTTTTATTCTCACTCTGTTTTCATGCAGCACTTTTATCTAAATAATATTTTATTAAAGTAGAATAATGAATGGGTTTGCATCTTTTTCTGAACTTTTGGGCACCAAAGCCTGGTGGAAACAAAACAGGAAGTCTTTGGGTTGAGGGTTAGGTCTGTGCTGTGAGGTGGGTTGGGTTATTGTTAGGTTGAGAGTTCTGCTACAGAAACTAGTGCCCTAATAAAGACTGAAATATAAAGTGTGTGTGTGTGTGTTTTGCAGGAGTGGTCTCCGGAGACGAGTCGATCCATCAGCAGGAAGGAGAGAGGAGGGGACTCTAAGGAGAATGTGGTCACCCTCACCAACATCGTCTCATCAGGAGGAGGTGACGCCCCGCCCAGTCCCATCACCATGGAAACCAGCAGGTAGGAGGACATGTGGCGTCAGCAGCTTCTTTGTTCTGGTTGTACATTTGTATTGGACTTTTATGGAAATACCCACTCACTGTCTGCCCAATGACTCTCACTTCATTTATAATTAAAATACTGAAGTTCCATCTTTAAAAGTATAATTTCTTTGCAGATTTGTGGCTGACAGCTAATGAAAGTATTATTTGGAAACAGACTTGGGCAGGTTTCTAGTCTGAGTTGTCCACTTGACTTTAAAGAGCTCGTCTTTCCTGTGTATTCAAACACAGACACACAACGTGGACAGTAAACTGTTGTTTCTGTTAAACAGCATGCACCTGTGGGTTGTTTAGACCAGACTAAACGCAGGATTACATTAGTCTCTTTGAGCATTGTGTGTGTGTGTGTGCGCATGCACGCGAGAGTCAAAAATAGCAGCTTGTGTTGTAACTCTGCCTTCCCCCTGCAGGCTTTATCCTGAACATAACACAGAAGCAGAAAGCAGTCTGTTCTTCATGCTACGCTCATCCTGTGAGAGGAAAAACTTACTGTTGTCCTACTCGTGTACAATGAAATTATGTTTGACGTCCTTCTCTATCAACATATAATAATAAAATAATGGTGATAAGAGTGAAAAGAAAACAAGATAAAGAGCAGGACTGAAGTGTCGTACGTATAGATGTATCCTTTATAGATCCTCTATAGATTTCTGTACACTTTGTTAGAAGTTTCTACAGATTATTTAGTGGTATAGATTAAATATACAGGTTTATAAGTTTAACAGTTGGGGTTGTTTGTCAGTGGGATAGGTGAAGGAAACTAGTTTTCCGGCTGTTGGTGATGGTGGATGTGGTCAACAGTTCGTGGTTCAGTGTGTTGTGGGAGTTACACAAAGTTTGTTGTTGTGGGATCCTATTGTCTTAAACGGACTGAGCGCTTTTACGCATAAACAAGCACACCCACAAATGTCTGACTAATCACACCATGCTGCTGTGAGGACCGGTTCAGCCCGGGTGAGAAGGGGCGGGCAAAGCTACTCTGAGAACAAAATGACGTGATCTTCATCACACAGCTAGTAGAGACAATTTCTCTACTTTGCATGGAGTATGGATTCTGTTTATAACTTTTATGGACAGAATTTCTAGGCGCAGCCAAGGTGTTGAGAGGATCCGTTTTGGTGGCCTTAGAATCGCTTCTCTGTTTTTTGCAGATGATGTGGTCCTATTGGCTTCATCAGCTCGTGATCTACAGCTTTCACTGGAGCGGTTTGCAGCTGAATGTGATGCGGCCGGGATGAGGATCAGTTCCTCCAAATCCGAGGCCATGGTCTTGAGCCGGAAAAGGGTAGCGTGCCCTCTCCGGGTCGGGGAGGAGGTCCTGCCCCAAGTGGAGGAGTTTAAGTATCTCGGGATCTTGTTCACGAATGAGGGAAAACTGGAGCGTGAGATCGATAGGCGGATAGGTGCAGCGTCCGCAGTGAAGCGGGCGCTGTACCGGTCTGTCGTGGTGAAGAGAGAGCTGAGTCAAAAGGCAAAGCTCTCAATTTACCGATCGATCTACGTTCCCACCCTCATCTATGGTCATGAGCTTTGGGTTATGACCGAAAGAACAAGATCTCGGATACAAGCGGCTGAAATGAGTTTTCTCCGCAGGGTGGCTGGACTCTCCCTTAGAGATAGGGTGAGAAGCTCAGTCATCCGGGAGGGACTCGGAGTAGAGCCGCTGCTTCTCCACATCGAGAGGAGCCAGTTGAGGTGGCTCGGGCATCTGGTTAGGATGCCTCCTGGACGCCTCCCTGGTGAGGTGTTCCGGGCATGTCCCACCGGGAGGAGACCCAGAGGAAGACCCAGGACGCGCTGGAGGGACTATGTTTCTCGGCTGGCCTGGGAACGCCTTGGGATTCCCCCAGAGGAGCTGCTCCAAGTGGCTGGGGAGAGGGAAGTCTGGGCCTCCCTACTTAGGCTGCTACCCCCGCGACCCGACCCCGGATAAGCGGAAGAAAATGGATGGATGGATGGATGGATGCATGGAGTATGCAGGATCCCTTAACCCAGTGGTTCCCAAAGTGTGGGGCGCCATTGCAAACAGGTTTTTGACGGGGCTCCCACATAAGCACAAAGCAGAAGATGAAGCATCTCCAACTTCCTCCAAACTTAAAGTGCAACTAAACCCAAAATTAACTTTTTTTAGCTGATAAACTCCCTAGAATGTGTTTGAAATATTATCTAGCACTATGGCTGTGTTTATTTTCACATAATTGTGCATATCTGTGTAAATTGGCAATATTTGGCAATATTTGGTCTAAAACTGTGTTTACGGTAGTCCTTTGGGTTGAACAGAGGTTATTGCACCTTAATTTTCATATTGGTCAGGACTGTTCACTCTGATGTGTCTTGTACACTCTGATGTCACAAAGGTGGTTCAAGCAGAGCCAATCCCCTGCAGAGATGAGAAGTGCATACCTTATATGGAAGTGCTGCATTTCACTCCTGACAAGCGGTTTTATTTTTCTTTTCATTTTCATTTTTTTAGGCCTTTGGTTTTGGATGGAATGGGTGGAATAGATAAATACATCTACATGTTTATTCTTTGTTGTTGCTTGGTGTATGTTGTTGGCTAGAGGTTTAATTTGTTTTAGGTTGTTGCAGGTGGAGGCGTGAACAAAAGCACAACTCTACCTCCACCCTTCCTTGTCTCTCGACACGCCCATTTTCAGGGAGATTTTGGAAGGAGGAGTTACCGTCTCAACCTGGGTTTAGTCTCACTTTAACGAGTCAACCAAGCCAAAGAGTAGAAAATATGATGAAGCATATCTTGTCTTTGGCTTCACCTGCACGACGGTGGGTGATGAGGAGAGAAAATCATCAACTCTCCCTTGATGGAGGCCAGTCTGCAATGGAGGACTGTGTGGGGATCTGCACAGATGCTGGGAGACGAGGAGGGCTGCAAGCACTCAAGTGCGTCTCCCCCAACATACAGTGGACACACTGCATGGTACACCACAAAGCACTGGTTTCTCAACAGCTGAGTCCTGAACTGATGATGTAATGATTGATGACACCGCCACAGTGAACTAGATCAAACACGACCCGTCAAAGCCCAGATTTTTTCAGCACTGTGTGAAGAAATGGGCTCAGATCAAACAGCTGTTCTGTTTCACAGCAGAAAAAGTTTGGGAACCACTGCCATAACCAGACGAGGTGTTGGAGGTCCAGGTTAGTTGATTGGACACACTGACTCCAAGGAACGTCGGGTTCTCCTCCATCTCCAGAGTCCTCCTGAAGTCACAGTGTGTGAGGGATAACCAAGTTGAATATGAAGCTGAAATCTACGATGGACATGGTCACATGGCTGACTGGTTCTTCTAGGTGTGTCCAGGCAGTGTGGAGGTGTGTCCAGGCAGTGTGGAGGGCTATCTAAATGGCATCCTCTGTGCTACAGTATGACCCATATGCAAACTGGTACTTGTTCAGGTCTGATGGTTCTGATGCAGGAGAGCACAAGTCTTTTCCAAGTATTTCATGGCTATTTATGTTGGGGCTACTGGGCGAGAAAATTTATTCCCATTGACATACCAGATCTTTTCTTCAAGGGAGGCCTGGGCCTGCAGCCCAACATGCATATTAAAAATGTTTTGATGAGTTAGTCTTGTTTGTCTGAACTAGTCTAAAATTACTCTGGTAATACTCAAGTTAGACCTATTTCATTATACCCCTTAGAGGAGAGTGGGGCTTGGCCATAACCAAAACTCCACTGTGTAGAAAAGACACTGTGTAGATGAAAAGACCTTTCATAAAATGGATAATAGGGGAGCTTCTATAAGTTCTCATCTTCTACCATCAGAGGAAAGAAAAAGACAGGTTAAGTTTAGATCTTGTAATTATTGCTTTAATCTGTGCAGCCAGTGTTCAGTAGGAGTGGGGCTTAGCCATAACCAAAACTCCACTGGGTAGAAAAGACACTGTGTAGATGAAAAGACCTTTCATAAAATGGATAATAGGGGAGCTTCTATAAGTTCTCATCTTCTACCATCAGAGGAAAGAAAAAGACAGGTTAAGTTTAGATCTTGTAATTATTGCTTTAATCTGTGCAGCCAGTGTTCAGTAGGAGTAGAGGATGTTTGGAAACAGCTTCTAACTCTGGTGGTTTATCTACTAACTGGTGTCTGTAAGTTCTTCTGGCAGCTGCAGTGACCCACTCTTTGTTCTGATTTAATCCCTTCATGTTGGCTCCGATACAGACCTGTATGGTAAAATCTATTTGAATCAGCCAAAGAACAGCAAATTGATGGGGAATGAAAGAAACCATTCATCAGCTCTCCTGAGCATTCAAATCTGCACAGCTTAAAAACAAATCATAGTCTTTCAGACTTTTTTTAAATTTTGGATAGGGCTCTGGAAAGTGAGGAAAAAAGTCTGTTTTAGTTTTTCAGTTTTTAAAGTTTACTCTGTTCTACTTTCTGTTCCTCTTGTGCTGAGAGCTGCTCATCCTGTAGAAATACAGTAGTCTCTCTTTAACAAGTTTTCTGTTGATGAGACTGGTATAATAATTAGCAATTAAAAGTAAGCCTCTTTTTAATGTTTAAATTTTTTTATTTTTGCAAAGTTTGCTAATTAAATCAGAGTGAAGGAAGTGCAGCATGCATTTATCTTCAAT
>JBBPBX010001245.1:0-11919 GCA_038048925.1 Garcialebias charrua | reverse complement strand
GTGTGTATGTATGTAAGGCTGACATGATGCAGAGAAGAAAGGTAGATGTTTTATGTGTCCAAGAGACCAAGTGGAAGGGCAGCAAGGCCCGCAGCATTGGAGCAGGGTTCAAACTGTTTTACCATGGTGTGGATAGAAAGAGAAATGGAATAGGGGTGGTCCTGAAGGAGGAGTTGGCAAAGAATATAGTAGAGGTGAAGAGAGTGTCAGATAGGATGTATGTGCATGAAGGTAGGAGTAGAAGGTCTGATGCTAAACATAGTCAGTGGTTATGCTCCACAGGTTGGATGTGATGGGGAGGAGAAAGATACATTTTGGAAAGATTTGGATGAAGTGATAGAGAGTATTCCCAGGGAGGAAAGAGTGGTGATTGGAGCAGACCTGAATGGACATGTTGGTGAAGGAAACAGAGGGGATGAGGAAGTGATGGGTAGGTTTGGTGTCAAGGAAAGAAACCAGGAAGGACAGATGGTGGTGGATTTTGCCAAGAGAATGGAAATGGCTATAGTCAATACCTATTTCCAAAAGAGGGAGGAACATAGAGTGACCTATAAGAGTGGAGGAAGGAGTACGCAGGTCGACTACATTCTGTGTAGAAGAGGAAACCTGAGGGAGATTGGAGACTGTAAGGTTGTGGCAGGGGAGAGCGTGGCCAGACAGCATCGGATGGTTGTGTGTAGAATGACTGTTGTTGTGAAGAAGAGAAAAAGAGTAAAATCAGAGAAGAAGACCAAATGGTGGAAGATGAAGAAGGAAGAATGTTGTGAGAAATTCAGAGATGAGCTGTGTAAAGGCTCTGGGTGGTAAGAAAGAGCTTCCAAGTGACTGGACTACTACAGCAACAGTAATTAGAGAGACGGGTAGGAAGGTACTTCATATGTCATCTGGACAGAGAATGGATGATAAGGAAACATGGTGGTGGAATAGTGAAGTGCAGGACGTCATTCAAAGAAAGAGATGGGAGACTGGACACTAAAGAGGGCGAGAAGGACTTGTACCGATTGGCAAGACAGAGGGATCAGGCTGGAAAGGATCTGCAGCAGGTTAGGCTTATTAAAGATGGGAATGGTAATGTTCTAACAAGTGAGGAGAGTGTGATGGGAAGATGGAAGGATTACTTTGAGGAGCTAATGAATGAAGAGAATGAAAGTGAAAGAAGAGTGGAGGTCATAGAAACTGTGGACTAGGAAGTGGGAAAGATTAGTGAGGGTGAAGTCCAGAAAGCTCTGAAAAGAATGAAGGGGAAGGCAGTAGGACCTGATGACCAGAGAAGAAAATTGATCTAAAGTCAATACTGAAGAACGCAGGATGGGAGACGGCCTGGACCCAAAGAAGGAGAACCCCAGGTCATGAAATCAAGGATGGAGTTAAGGCCCTTCTTGAAAAACACAAGTGAATGAAGTTCCTTTAGAAAAAAGGAACAAAGTTCCTTTTGAAAAAGAAAGAGACAAATGGAAGCAATACAACATTGCAACAAGCAAACCAATTTTGACAAGACATGGTGTTACAGAATTCAAAATACTGTACATGATTATGAAAACAACATTGATCCAGACAATAATTTATTAGACAAAACTAACGATTGTAAATAACTAACCTGTAAATCAGGTATCTTTTTTGATACCTGGATTATTGAGTATGAACTTTCTTGTTTTGAACCACTTTGGCTGTGGCTGCCTGCCTGGGAGGAGTCGACGAGGGACAGGACGGCCCCCAGAAACCATCTTGGCTCCAGCAAACTGGTTGGTCCACATAAGTTGTTTACAGCTTGGTGGGGGAAGATCAGTGTGCTGGAACTCTGACTGAGGAAGCCCTCTGGACTGAGGGTGAAACGTTTCGACTAAAAGAAACTGTCCAGATGACCAGATTGAGACTTATCAGATTTGATGCCTGGATTATTGAGTATGAACTTTCTTCTATATTCATAGTTCATGATAGTAAAATTTAAAAAACTAGTAAAGTTGATGAAATAAGGCAGGTTAGTAAGATCTGATGAAACAATGAAGAAATTCTGCAATGATCTGTTAAAGAAAAACTGGAATGGAGTATATGTGAAGGATGTGAATGTGGCACATGAATTTTTTTTGCAAGTTTATAAATCATTATATGACAAAAATTGCCCGATACTAGTGTGTCACAAAAATAAAAATGTCAATGCAAAACCCTGGATGACCAAGGGACTGTTAAAATCTTGTAAGAAGAAAAATAAGTTATATAGAGATTTTGTCAGATTTCCAACTAAACTTAAAGAGATGAAATACAAGGCGTATAAAAACAAATTGACAACATTATTAAGACAAGCTAAGAAAGATTACTACAATTTAAAGTTTCGAGAGAGCAGTGGTGATATGAAAAGAATGTGGAACATTTTAAATAGTATTGTAAGACCTAATTATACACATTGTCTTGAAAAACAGTTTTTAAGGGAGAAACAACCTTGACTGAAAAAAATAAAGTGGTGAATGAATTTAATTCCTTTTTTGTAAATATAGGGCCAAGTTTGGCTTCTTCCATTAAGACAAATGATATTCAGGGTAGGCAGGGTGGTAGTAGAATTTCACAGTCAATGTTTCTTGGAGATATAAGTGAACATGAAATTTTAAATATAGTAAGGAAAAGCAAAACTAAAACATCTGTTGATAGTGATGGAATTGATATGATGATTATAAAAAAAACTATTGACTTTATTATTAAACCATTTACTTACATTTGTAATTTGTCAGTCCAGAGTGGCATATTTCCAGAAAAAATGAAATTAGCAAAAGTTATTCCAATATTTAAAAATGGTGATAGACATAGTTTTGACAATTATAGACCGATCTCAGTGCTCCCCCAGTTTTCTAAAGTGCTTGAAAAATGGTTTGTCCAGAAATTGGATGGTTATATTGAAAAGAATAACTTATTGAGTGAGAGTCAATATGGCTTTAGATCAAATAAATCAACATCCCTTGCATTGTTAGAACTAAATGAAGAAATTACAGAAGCAATTGAAAGGAAACAATATACAGTGGGGATGTTCATTGATTTAAGAAAAGCCTTTGATACAATCGACCACACTTTATTGCTTTCCAAGTTGCAAGATTATGGGATAAGAGGGATAGTTCATAACTGGTTGAGTAGTTATTTGACTAACCGAAAACAATTTGTACAGCTAGGAAATGTAAAATCAGATCTTCAAAATATAAAATGTGGAGTCCCCCAAGGTTCAGTGCTAGGACCAAAGCTTTTTCTTTTGTATATCAATGACATTTGTGAAGTGTCTAAAAAGTTACAAATCATCCTGTTCGCAGATGATACAAATTTATTTTGTTCTGGGAATGACTTAAAACCCATTATAGAATGTATGACTTGTGAGATGTCTAAACTTATACAACAAATTATCAATAAACTGGAATAAAACAAAATTCATGATTTTTGGTAATAGAAAAATAGATGATTCTATTATAATGTCTATAGATGATAATCAAGTTGAACGAGTACATGAAGTTAAATTTTTAGGGGTTGTTTTGGATCATAAACTTAACTGGAAATCTCATATAAAATACATAAAATTAAAACTATGCAAAAGTATTGGACTTCTAAATAAAGTAAAACATGTTTTAGAGCTGTCAACACTACAGACATTATATTATTCATTTGTTGTTCCATATCTGACATACTGTATAGAGGTATGGGGCAACACATATAAAACCAACACTAAACCGTTATCTGTCATACAAAAGAAAGTCATGAGAATTTTATATAAAGTGGACACCAGAGAACATACAAATAAATTGTTTATTCTATCAAATATCTTGAAACTAAAGGATCTGGGGCCTCATGTACAAATACTTGCGTGGATTTCTTACTGAAAAGTGCCGCACGGTCAAATCCAGAAATCTGCGTACGCACAAAAAAATCCAGATGTATCAAACTGTGCATACGCCGGTATCCACGCACATTGCTTTTGTACATCACAATCAACGTGGAATTGAGCGCACATGAGAGAGTGGCCGACTCCGCCTTTGACACGCCTCCATATAAATATGCAAATTCATTTAAATATGCCCTGCACGTTAGGAATGTCATCTTTGCTCTATTGCAAATCATGTCGAAACGTGGAAAAAAGAGTAACTTCACGGACTGTGAACTGGAGACACTTCTAAGTGACGTAGAGAGGCACAGAAGAAGGTTTTGTTTGGCACGCTCAGCGCACAACAAACCGTCCACTTTTAAATGAGATGTTGACCCAGCTATTTTAACTTGCCTATAGGTCAGTGGTTAGCGTGCCCGCCTTTCGTCCCGAAGATCATGAGTTCGAATCCCGCATGGTACAAATTTTTTATTTATTTAATTAATTCCAGATTTAAAGAACACAAGAAAACTATTTAGAATGAACAACATGAAATGAAACTATACATGAAATGAAGGCAAAAGAGGATTTCTTGTGGGTTTTTTTAAAATAGTTTTCTTGTGTTCTTTAAATCTGGAATGAATTAAAAATAAAGACAAACGTTGTTTTCATTTAAATATACCCTGCAACAGAGGAATGTCGTCTTGTCCCATCATGCATCACGTTCTTCAACTGCTAAAACAGCTAGAAATGAACAAAAAACAAGAATTTAAGCTGTGCAGAACTATTCAGTCTTTCTGTTTTTTATATTTTTTGCAGGTTGTATTCTGATTGCGTCCATGTGGATGTAATAATTGTTCATCATGTGTGTTTGGGTGGAAATAATCATTATTACCCCATCCTGAACAGTTTCCAGAATCACCTGTAGGTGTCGCCAAAGGAACAAAAACCACAGAAACGTGCGTGCGCCAGCCATGGGGCTTGCGTGGAGGTGCGCACATATCCACGTTCAGTTCAGTTTTGATACATACGGGGTTTTGCGTGGATAGTGACGCACGCAAGGTTTTTGTGCGCACGCACGGTTGATACATGAGGCCCCTGGTTAATTTAAAAATGTTATTGGTTGTTTAAAGCTAGAAATAGATTATTGCCATTTAATTTACAAAAGTTCTTTGTCTTAAGCTCTTGTGATAGAACTAACAGAAGGAAGTATGATTTCAAAAGTAAAACTGTGCGTACTACTTTAAAACAAATGTGCATTTCGGTGCATGGAGTAAAACTATGGAACAGTTTGGATGAGGAGTTTAAAAATTGCTCTACAATAAACCAATTCAAGAAACTTTATAAAAAAAGAATGATTAACTCTTATACACTTTTGAGTTGTTAATGGGAAGAGTGATATATTGTTATGTATGTTATTGTTTAGATATTGTTTGCAACTTGTTTTGTTAATTTAATGTTTACGGCCATGACATTTTTGTAATTATTGAGAAAGGGGGCAGGTCTATACAAGATTTTCTTCTTCCTGCTCCCTCTTCACTCGTGTAAATATGTGTTGTCAGAGAATGTGTTTGTAAACTGATGATTTTTTTTAAATCGAGTGAATAAATTGATTGATTGATTGATTGATTGATGATGACATATCAGTGGAGGTTTGGAAATGTCTTGGAGAGATGGCAGTGAGGTTTTTGACTCAAATATTTAATGGAATATTTGAAGGTGAGAAAATGCCTGAAGAATGGAGAAGAAGTGTGCTGGTGCCCATTTTTAAGAACAAGGGTGATGTACAGAGTTGTAGCAACTACAGGGGAATTAAGTTGATGAGCCACACGATGAAGATCTGGGAGAGAGTTGTGGAAGCAAGACTTAGACAAGAGGTGACTATCTGTGAGCAGCAGTATGGTTTCATGCCAAGAAAGAGCACCACAGATGCCATCTTTGCTTTGAGGATGTTGATAGAGAAGTACAGAGAGGGTCAGAAAGAACTCCATTGTGTGTTTGTGGATTTAGAAAAAGCATATGACAGGGTGCCAAGAGAGGAGGTGTGGTATTGCATGAGGAAATCTGGAGTGGCAGAAAAGTATGTTAGACTGGTACAGGACATGTATGAGGACAGCAGGACAGTGGTGAGATGTGCTGTAGGAGTGACAGATAGCTTCAAGGTGGAGGTGGGATTGCATCAAGGATCGGCTCTGAGCCCCTTCTTGTTTGCTCTGGTGATGGACCGACTAACAGATGGGCAGCACGGTGGCACAACTGGTAGAGCTGCTGCCTCTCAGCGAGAAGGTTGCCGGTTCAAATCCCGGTCCGGGGCCTTTCTGGGTGGAGTTTGCATGTTCTCCCCGTGCATGCGTGGGTTTCCTCCGGGTACTCCGGTTTCCTCCCACAGACCAAAAAACATGCTTGTTAGGCTGATTGGTGACTCTAAATTGACCCTAGGTGTGAGTGTGAGAGTGGATGGTTGTTTGGTGTGAGTGAGACAGGTCCCTCTTGTAAATGAGTCCCCGTGACTCAACGAGGCTAGCCTGTATAAATAAAGGTTGATTGAATGAATGAATGAATGAACAGATGAGGTCAGGCAGGAATCCCCATGGACTATGATGTTTGCAGATGACATTGTGATCTGTGGTGAGAATAGGGAACAGGTGGAAGAGAACTTGGAGAGGTGGAGGTATGCACTTGAAAGAAGAGGAATGAAAGTCAGCCGTAGTAAGACAGAGTACATGTGTGTGAATGAGAGGGAGGCCAGTGGAACAGTGAGGCTACAAGGAGCAGAGGTCACAAAGGTGCAGGACTTCAAGTACTTGGGGTCCACTGTCCAGGAAAATGGGAAATGTGGTAAAGAGGTGAAAAGAGAGTCCAGGCAGGATGGAGTGGATGGAGAAAAGTTTCAGGAGTGATTTGTGACAAAAAGGTGTCAGCAAAGGTCAAAGGAAAAGTTTACAAGACAGTGGTGAGACCAGCTATGTTGTATGGTCTGGAGACAGAGACATGGACAAAAAGACAGGAGAAAGAACTGGAAGTGGCAGAAATGAAGATGCTGAGGTTCTCCTTAGGAGTGACAAGGATGGATAAGATCAGGAATGAGATCATCAGAGGTACAGCACATGTTAAACAACTGGGAGATAAAGTTAGGGAGGCCAGACTGAGATGGTTTGGACATGTCCAGAGGAGGGACAGTGGGTATATTGGTAGAAGGATGTTAGAAATGCAGCTGCCAGGAAAAAGACAAAGAGGGAGACCAAAGAGGAGATATATGGATGCAGTTAGAGAGGACATGGAGGTAGTTGGAGTGAGGACAGAGGATGCAGAGGACAGAGTGAGGTGGAGGAGGATGACTCGCTGTGGCGACCCCTGAAAAGGGAAAAGCCGGAAAAAATAAATAAATAAATAAATATATATATATAATTTATTCTTCTTGGGCCGAGATGGTGTAGAGGCAGGCAGCTGGCTCAGGACCAGAAGGTCTCTGGTTCGATCCCCGGTCACGGCATACCTCGTTGTGTCCCTGGGCAGGACACTTAACCCCGAGTTTCTCCCGGTAGGACAGGCAGCGCCTTGCATGGCAGTCTACCGCTACTGGTGTATGAATGGGTGGATGGTTGGTACTGTGAAGCGCTTTGGGGCCCCTCAAAAGGGGGCTGGAAAGCGCTAAATAAGTCCATTTACCATTTTATTATTGCCATGAATCAATCATGGCCAATATGAATGTCTTTTTTTACACCCCTGCAGCTGTTTAAAATAAGCATCTGCAGTGACTAGCTCTTTGTTCTGATTTAGTCCCATCATGTTGGCTCCAAATGGGTGCTGATGCAAAGTTTAAACACAGGACTGTCACATCCTTAAAAAAACAAGGACTCTGTGAAATGATTATTAAAAAAGTGCCAGTCTGGGGACTGAAACAGAAGAACATCAGGCCACAAAATGGAACCCAGCTCGTAAATTAAGTGGAAAAAATAAAAATAAAAAACTCTGTAACAATGTGGTCTATATGAATCCATTCTGTTGAAGGACTCACATGTACTACATGTGGTGCAAATGACAATAAAGACTCTCTGACTCTGACTTGAACAACAAACTGTTCAGATTGGGACAACCACAGTAAAGTTTAGGCTAAAACTGTTGATTTTTCTTGGGTTTAGTGTGAGTTTGAATTGTTTGTCTTCCTGTCAGGGTGAAGGAGTATTCATCAGACTGGTCCGACAACGACAGTCCCAAAAAGGCCCTGGTGATGAACGGTGTGGGGGAGGCCGACGAGGAGGAGCAGGGAGAGGGGGTGCTGGTGCGAGCGCTCTATGATTACACGGGTCAGGAGGCGGACGAGCTCAGCTTTAAAGCAGGTAACGCTTTTTTATCAACGGGGGAAACATTCTGATTCATTGTTTTAGGTCAAAATGTTTTAAATCTATTTCTACTTCAGTCGTTCTTTTATTCACTTTGCAACTGATTTTTTATTTTTTTAATAAAAATAAAATTAAACCACTTTTTATATAAACAAAATAAACAGCGGTGTAAACTAGGGCTGGGGCCTAATAAAAAAATATCAAGTTGATTATTGACTTTTCAAGTCAGTAATATTAGACATAAAAATCCAAGATTTTCTTTTCTAAAAAAATTATAGTTGCTGGCTGAAATAATAAACATACCTGAACTCAGAATCAGCTCTTCAGTACTTGTACCAACACACGTTACATCAGCTGTGCTTATCAGTTTCTTTCTGTATAATTTTCACACAGCTATGTTCTTCTCCATGGCACCACCACTGTACAGTACTTTTATTTTTTTTAATGCCCCACGCAACAAACAAAGTAGATCCAGGACGTTCCTCTGGTTCTACACTCTGTGCAGCTGTCACATCAACTTCAGGTGTGTTTCCACCTCTTGGCGAACTGCAGCAAAGTTACTGGTGTGCCACAGAGTAACTAAACAACCCAGTAAAATCCCAGCCCGAGTGTACTTTTTTCCCCAGATTCACTGGTTCTACACAAAGTAAAAAGTTATTGTTCCAAACATGAGTTATGAAGATCATCTACTGAACTAAAAAGGGATGGATCAAACGAGTTGCAGATGTGTCTTTTGTAAGGTTCTGCTGAGTGACTCTGTGGAAGTTGATGACTGAATGAGTTGTCCTGGTTCTGATAACCTGACACCGTTCCGACCAGAGCTTTAGTCCGTCCTCTGCTGCCTTCAGGTGTCCCACTCAGTGCAGCACCCAGTTAAAACAACCTGATGGGACTGAAGAGGGACGGAGCTCAGGTTGGAAAAGCTTATCCAGGCTCAGTTTGGCTTAGCTGGAACCAAAAGTGGTGGTGCCAAAAACATTAAAACATGCCGCTGTTCAACCTTTCCTGAAAAAAACCAAACCTTGACCCCTCAGTAGTATCTAACTTCAGGCCTGTCTCCAGACTCCCATTTAGTCCTAAACTTCTGGAAAAAATAGTTGAGTCCCAGTTGAAGTGCTTCCTGGAGGATCACACTATCCTTGAGTTATTCCAATCTGGCTTCAAATCTCTCCACAGCACTGAAAGTGCCCTACTGAAGGTTTTTAATGACATCTTCTTATCCACAGACACTGGTGACTCTGTGCTGCTTGTCCTATTGGACCTTGCATCCGCTTTTGACACTATCGACCATGAGATCCTCATTGCTAGGTTGGAGCAGTGGGTGGGCATCACAGGGTCAGCCCTCAATTGGTTCAGATCCTACCTCACTGACAGATCCTTTTGTGTTTCCATCAACGATTTTAGTTCTGCAGCGGCAGCACTTAAATGGGGGGTTCCACAGGGGTCCATCCTGGGTCCTCTCCTATTCTCCTTATACCTGCTGGATCTAGAGAAGGCCATCCATGCCTTTGTGACCTCCAGACTTGATTATTGTAATGCTTTGTATGTCGGTATTAATCAATCCTCCATCTCCCGTTTACAACTTGTACAGAACTCTGCCGCCCGCTTTTTGACCAACACACGGAAATATGAACACATCACTCCTGTCCTGTCCTCTTTACACTGGCTCCCGGTTCAGTTCAGGATACAGTTCAAGCTGCTGCTGTTTGTTTTCAAAGCTCTGAATGGACTTGCTCCTCTGTACATCTCAGAACTTTTGAAAGTCCATCAGCCCAGCAGAGCTTTACGATCTGCCAGTCAACACCTGCTGGAGGTGCCTCGCTCAAGGTACAAACAATGGGGAGACCGGTCCTTTTCTGTTGCCGGCCCAAAAGCCTGGAACAGTCTCCCCCTTGAGCTGCGTGCCACCTCTGATCTGACTCTGTTCAAAACCAGACTGAAGACCCACTTGTTCAAAAAAGCTTTCAGTGTGTAACTTTTATTACTTTTGGTATTTTAGTATGTAGCTTTTTATTTCCATTGCCTCATTTTATTGCTGTTACTTTTATTATATTTTCACTGATTTATTGTACCGGTTTTTATATTTTCTGCCCTGTTAAGCACCTTGGTCAATGCAAGGCATTGTAGGAAGGTGCTATACAAATAAAGTTTATTATTATTATTAGTATTGCTGCCACTTGGTGCCATTTTCCAGAAACACAACATACCCTTCCACTTCTACACCGATGACTGTCAAATTTACTTCCCCCTAAGACACAATGGTACATGCTCTATTCAACCTCTCCTCGACTGCCTGGCTGACATCAGGGACTGGATGGCTTTAAATTTCTTAAATGTCAATGAAAAGAAGTCTGAAGCCATGTTGTTCCCTCCCAACGACACGATCACGAACCACTGCATTGATCTTTCTGCTCTAGCCCTGTTGGAAAAACAAAGGCACAAATCTGGGAGTGATAATGGACCCTTCCATGAAACTCAACATTCATGTAAACATGATCGTTAAATCCTGTTTTTTCCAGCTGATGCAACTGTCTAAGCTGAAACCCATATTATTAAAAAATAACCTGGAGACAGTAAAACACGCATTTATTACATCTAGGCTTGATTACTGCAATTCACTCCTGTTTGGTATCAGTCAGGCCACCATTGCACAATTACAACTGGTCCAGAACGCAGCAGCCTGATTTTTAACCAGTACACGCGAAAGAGAGCACATTACACCAGTCTTGGCCTCCCTGCACTGGCATCTTCGAATCCAGTTCAAAATTCTATCTACAAATCGCTGAACAGTCTCACCCCCCCATCTCTCTGATTTGCTACACCCATATGTCCCACCACGTTCTCTGAGGTCAGCGGACCAGTTACTTCTCATAGTTCCAGGAACTCGTCTTAGGGGCCATTTACACGGCGCGTATTTTGAGTGAAACCGCTCCTTTCTTTCTGCGTTTCTACTCATCATTTACACGAGTCCACTGGCCCCCCTCTTTGAATCCAATGGTTTTTGAACTCACCCTCCAGAGTGGATCTTTTTCGCTGACCCCCGCTGATAACATAAACATCTCCTGCTGAGCTTTTGTTTGAAGACGTGCGCGCAGCACGCACGCGTGGACAGCCGGCATTTCTAACAATGGCGGTGGACAGGCACCACTTTCTGAACTACAGCTGATGGAATATATTTTGAGTCTCATATTTAATTAATCCACACCTGAATTACCTGCATCTGTGTTGGAAGAGACACGGCTGGATCCAGTTCTTATGTCGCTGTTTAGTGAACGAGGCAGGCGGATATTTCACGCGTCACGCTGCACAATATGTGCTAAATAATTACAGTTTAACAATAATAAACAGTGTTTATGTTGGTGTGGGAGATATATAAAGTTATCTGAACTAAATTAATCTGTCTGGACTCAAGTTACGTGATTTAAACGATGTATAACATGCTGCGTGTTTAAAGTTGAAAATGAAGACAACAGGTTTATTTTATTTTTTTATTCAACACCACAAACTGTACGTCACACAAACACTGAGAATTAAACTGAACACACTATTAAAACACGTTAACCGAACTGTAAATACGTTATTAAACTGGACTCTGCTGTTTTCATCATGGATTCTGGTCCAATCCGAACCGAACCGGTCCGCTTGGTGAAAGGACAGCTGCTCGACCTCGCAGAAAAAAAAAAAAGAAAAAAAATCCGTTGGTTTCTTTGATACTAAATATTAAACAAAGGTGGGCGAATGAAC
>JBBPBX010001244.1:62221-106707 GCA_038048925.1 Garcialebias charrua | reverse complement strand
CATAGCACAGTGATATTTAAAGACAGAGTCTGTCTGCTGCCAAGAACTTTAAAGCTCCCTCAGATGGTCTGTGCAAATCAAGATAGCTTTATCTAACAACGTTGAGTCAGGTCCTCTGTACAGATTCTTCTTGTTGAAACGTTTCATCATTTATCATTTATCCAAAGACTTCTTGAGTCTGAGGCGCTGCAACAAACTCTGTCATATCAGCAGCACCTTCTCATAGTGGATCGACCAGTTTGCTGTGACAGCCAAAACTACTTACTCACATGTAAAAGGAGGACCATCAGCCAAACGATCAATCAATAGTGCACTAGATCGTTACTTTTCTGATAACCGCTTGTGATACTAGCAATAACAGCATTGTAAGAAGTTGACAGTTGAACGCGGAGAACCCCACCCATGTTCAATGATAGATGGGTTCTCTTCACAAAGATGGCCTCCTTTGCTCCTCTCTCAAACCATCGTTCCTCTCTATCAAGGATGTGAACATCTTCATCCCTGAAAGAGTGACCTCTGGTTTGGAGATGAGCGTAGGCCGCAGAGTCCTGGCCGGATGATGTTGATCTTCTGTGCTGGGCCATCCTTTTGGCCAGTGGCTGTTTAGTTTCCCCGATGTAAGACTGATCACAGCCTTCAATCCTGTGTATGTCCTGTACATATCGCAGTTTTGACAATAAAGTTGACTTTGACTTTTGACTTTGATACACTCTCTCATTCTCTATACATGTACAGGTCTCTCTTGTAAATGAGTCCTTGAGGCTCAATGAGATTAACCTGCCAAAATAAAGATTGAATGAATGAATACACAATATTACTCGTGCCGGGGAACTGGCTCTTTGGGATGAACCAGTCTTTACCGTAATGTATTTTGGGGTTTAAAAGCCACTGGGACATTATGTTTAGAAAATAAAACGTCTCAGTTTCTCTGAAACTCCCGCAACATACAGAATGACCACTGGTCTGGGTCTGGGTTCCTCCTTTTCGCCTGATGGCTGACTGGAGTCCTGTTTGGGTTTCTTTTCTGCTTTCAAGAAGGTCCAGTTAGGATATCCACATCTAGAGTCTGTCTTGTAGGGGTGCACCGATAAATTGGCCCCGATTTCCTTAATTTTGGGAAATCGGTTGATACGTGCATGAGAAACCGATTTTACCTTCTTTTTTTTTGTTTTAACAACAATTGTCTGAACTTCATTTATATTTCAGAGAGAGCACTACCTCATTGCCAGTTAAAACAAGTTTGTATTGTTTCTAAGATATTGTTCAAGGGTGTGTTTTTCAATAAAATAAGATTAGCAAATTGAAGGTGCATTGGGACTTTATAACACGTGACAGTGTCACTTAAAAAACAAAATCGTATCGGCTAAAATCAGAATCGGCAGGTCAGACATTTTTAGAAATTGGTGATTGGCCAGAAAACTTCAATCAGTGCACCCCTACTGTCTTGTGTGATATTTCTCCTTCTGCCTGGCTCCTTAGTGGGGTCTGCTTTGTGGTACAGAGTCTGATGACTCCTAACTTGTGCTCCAGAGGGTGATGGGAGTCAAACTGCAAATACTGGTCTGTGTGGGTGGGTTTGCAGTACACCTCCGTTTGCAAATGTCCTCCATCAGAGACAGAGACCTCACAATCCTCACAAACTAGTTTTGGCTGTCATCAGCAAACTGGTTGATCCACTATGAGGTGTTGCTTGTTGTTGTGTTAATTGTTTGTTGCAGCTCCTCAGACTGAAGAAGTCCGAGTTCAAAATACAACCCTAAATCCCAAAAAAGTTCAATCAAGTCATCTGGACAGATTCTTCTGGGTTGAAACAAAGTTAGAACATTGTGCAAAATGTAATTAAAAGAAACAAACTGCAAAGATGTCCAAATCTCAGACCTCTATTGTATTCTCAATGGAACAACGTAAGTAAATGTTGAAATGAGGAAGTTGTGCCATTTTTCCTTAAAATTAGAGGTAAATGTGAATTTTATGGCAAGTAATCAAAATGTACATCTACAAATGTTGAGCTTTTGTTCAACCCAACTCAAGGTAACTACGGTACCTTAGTTAACTTACCATAAACCACAAAAAGTGGATATAACTCAGCCACTAACACTGACCTCAGATTTAGCAAGGTAAGCGAGACTGATCCCAAGACATACTTGCCAATTTTTTTATTAATTTTTTTTCTTCTTTCGGCTGCTCCCTACGCTAGGGGTCGCCACAGCGAACTAAGTCGCACGAAGACTTGGCAGTTATTTTTACGCCGGATGCTCTTCCTGACACAACCACAGACCACCGAGCTACCACAGCCCTCTGCGTGGAGCAGAGAGCTGCTATCTAGGACACCCGGAGGAGCAGATGGTGAGGGTAAGGGCCTTGCTCAAGAGCCTAGAGTGGGACAAATGAGGGTGGGGACCGGTATGGGTGCTTCACCTATCCCACCCACAGTTTTGATGTTGTCGGTACCGGGGCTTGAACTGGCGATCTTCCGATCACAGGCCCACCTTCTCTAACCTCTGTGCCACCACTCCCCAAGACATAATCGCCAAATAATTGTGCAAAACCTGTGTTTAAAATTTTGCTATTAACTATTTGGATTCAATTAAATTCAGTTTATTTATATAGCACCAAGTCACAACAGAAGTCATCTCAAAGAGTCAACCCTGTTTGTTGGCAAAATATCACATGAACCACTGGACCGGTTTTTCTTTTAAATGTTCACAATGTAATCATTATACATCTACAACTCATAACTTTTAGGACTCAATAAGATGGTTTAAAAAGGCAAATAATAAAAAGCACATGACTTTCCTTTAGTATTTGTATCTGTATGTGATCAAATTCATTGAGTTTGTGAGGTTCCAGTCTCACCGGTTTGTTGTCCTTTCTCTTCAAAATGGTTGCTGTTTTCTTCTTCAACTTCCTGGATGAGGATTTTTCTGCCCTTTCGCTGCTCTGGTAGACATTCTGACAGCTTCTTCTCAATTTTAGACAGAAGTTGCTAAAACAACAAATTATTTAGGTGTGAACATGTATCAGTGGAAGGAATCAAGCTGATTCCTGTAAGCCAATAGAAACCAGGTTTGGTACCTTACCACCTAAATGTAATTGCCCTACAGTGATTAGGTTATAGACTGTACAGTATGTTGCAAAACAAATGTTCTAATCCACACATACAAATACAAAGACACCTAGTGGACAAAAGGCCCACAGGCAGTTAGTAATGCTTTACGTTCCTTCTGTTACCTACAGTAGCTGCAGTATTGTGCGGTTCTTCCCTCAGCACCATCCTCAGGTCTTCAGAGGCCATTTGGAATTTGCCCATATGATTATAAACAGTAGCACGACGTAGCAGAGCTAAAAAAATAAATAAAAAAACGCAAACATTACGTATTTACATATACAGTACAGGTACTCCCCGACTTACGAGCGCATAGACATACGAGGTTCCGGACTTACGAGCTCACTAACGAACAGTAAATTTGTAAAGAACATACAGAAAATACAGCACTTTTATGTGTTTTTAGATGAAATTGTGTTAGCTAACCGTTTGGAAACAAGTTTCTGAGCATGTTTATGAACTAGTATAGAACGTTTGTGATGAAAAACAAGTGTTCGTAGTAGCGCTAGCATAAATTTTCCGACTTACGACCGAAAATCCGGACTTACGAGCGTGTTCCGGGTTCCGACATACGAGATTTCGTCTTACGAGCACCTCGTAGGAACGGAACTCGCTCGTAAGTCGGGGATTACCTGTATATCATTTTGGCTAAAGTTATGACTCAGACATGTTAACTTATTCTAATTACTAGAGGATTAAAGTAATGTAGTAATAAATAAATTTAAAAAAGCACCTTTTTTGTTTCCTGGTTGTAGCTCGAGCACTTGCTGACAGTCTCTCATGGCATCATGCCAGTGCGTCAGGTTGATCTCTGCCTGAGCTCGGTTGTTGTATGCACTGACTGTGGGAAGAATCGAAAGGCTTCTGCATTGAATAAAAAAATAAAAAGAACATTTTCAGTATAATACAATTTTATACCAGACATTCCAGTATCATTTGATTAACAAAATTAGCATCAAACATACATAAATTAAAGGTCAAGCATTCTTTGAACGACTGCATTGCTGCCTTTCATGTTAGTGTTACATTAAATTTATCTGATGCTGAAAATAAATAAGAATATAGCTGTTTTATAGTCAAATATAACTACATCAAATTTTAGCCCAATACATGTACGGTATATGTCAAATTGACTGCGTTATAGCCATTTTTGTGTTAGCAGATATTAAAAAGCGGTGGAAGTGGTCTCCAGCCACAAATACTTGCGTGTACACCTGAACAATAACCTCAGCTGGAGCAACAACACCACCAGCCTGATGAAGACAGCTCAACAGAGACTATACTTCCTCAGGCCGCTGAGGTCCTGTGCTCCAGCATCAACGTGTGGCATGGAGGCTGCACAGAAGAAAGAAAAGCTCTACAGAGAGTGGTGAAGGCTGCACAGAAGACTGTTGGAGTCAGTCTCCACACCATCACAGACGTCTACACCTCCAAATGCAGGAAGAGAGCCACCTGCATCATGAAGGACCCCACTCACTCAGCATACACACTCTTTGCCCCGCTCCCCTCAGGAAAGAGGTTGAGGAGCACTAGAACAGGGGTCTGCAACCTGCGGCTCTGGAGCCACATGCGGCTCTTTGGTCCCTCTGCAGCGGCTCTTTCAAGCTTTGACCAAAACTGAATTGGTTGTTTAAAAAAAAGACTAGTTTCAGTCTTTATGTCATTTCATTGGCAAATATGTGGATATTGGAACAAGAGTAAAACTTTATGCTTTATTTCTATACTTAAAGGAGCTGTATGTAACTTTTCTAACAATATATTTTTAACATATTTCTTCACTCTGTCACTACCTCCTGACACACTGATTTTAGACCAGTAATCTCTGAAAAAAACTATTGTCCCCTTGCTTCTCTAAAAGCATTTCTAAAAAGCCACAGTGACCCACCGTTAACCAGCCAATAAAAACATATTTTGTAACCAGCCAATAAAAACAGAGCTCGAATTTGAATTTCAGCAGAGCAAGGGCAAGAGCAAGCCTCAGAGCCATATATGGCTCTGAGGGAGAGGGACCAGAAACGTGTCTCTGTTCAAAATTTTCCTAAGTTCCAGCGTGTTCCAGAAATTACATACTGAACCTTTAATTCATTTTTCCACAATTAAAAAAACCTAGGTTTTTATAGTTCATAGTTTTCATTAATTTAAAAAAACCTCTCTTTAAAATAATCTGTTTTTTTTTTTTCATTTGTCTTAAATTGTAAAAATAGAAATTATTAGTTATTTTATTTTTATAATGTCACCCCTATGGCCACAAAAGCCCCTTCCAACAAAGCTAAAGTGGCCCATGGGCCACCAGTTGATAACCACAGCTGTAGCAGGTTGCGGCTCTGAACACTTTTAATTTAGTGAACAAAGGCATAAAATGGCTCTTTTGGTTGTAAAGGTTGCAGACCCCTGCACTAGACTGAGGAACAGCTTCTACCCTGAAGCTGTTAGACTCATGAATCTCAAACCAGAAAAATCACTGTAATGCCACTTTAATTGATGATATGTGGCTTATCTATGCTGCTGATTTCATGCTGCTGATTTCTTGCCTTTAAGCTGCTGTATTCATACCCATCTGCTCACAACAGACTCATGTTTGAAAAAAAAAAATACATATTGATGTTCAGGCTGCTACACCATATTATTTTACATTATATCTTGGATCCTTATATACTCTTTCTTTTTAGACTTTAAAGTTTTGCTATTTTTGGGTGTAATTGGGACCTTGAGTACACAGTTTCGTTCCACCTCATGTACCACAAGTGATGACAATAAAGAACCTTGGACTATGAATAAGCTGTGGAGGCCAATTGAAACGGGATGACTCCAAAAGTTAATTAATTGTAGTTCCAACGGTGTCTTCATGAAAGGGTCATTAAAATCTGTGCAGTAGTTCATGAGTGATGCACCAGACAGAGTAGTCACTAGTTGGTTAAACCCAAAGTTTTAGGCAAAAGAGAAAAAAAAGTATGAGTAGTTCACAGGCTGTGTGTTGGGGACGATGCTCAGATATTACACAAAAATTTAGATTAATATCAGCAAAAACGGATTGAGTTATAGACATTTTTAAAACTAAGATCAGTTGGCTGTGGCAGCCATCTTGAATTGGGCTTACTCCATAAGTTAAAGGGCTGTGGATGTTTATACTGTAATTACATTTTGAGTTTTGTTAAAATCCACCCACTGGGTCATGATATATTTAGCTAAGGCTGCAAATAAATAAACACATACACACTCGAGCAAAAACAGTATCCCTCTTTTGCTGTCAGGTCATAAACAGGACTGTAGTTAAGCACTTAGGGACTTTTAGAAGAGATTGTTATTGTAATAAATAAGTCATTAGGGAATCCAACCTGGAGTAGTATGCAACTGCTTCTTCATAGTCATGTGCTTTAAAAGCTTCATTGCCTTTGTCCTTTTCACGGTTTGCCAGAAGGAGCTTTTCCTGCGGTGACAGCACTGAACACACATCCAACAAGTTCAGTATGTTTCACATTTTGCATGTACTGTAAACCACACGTGTACTGTAGGTGGTGCAGAGTTCATTACATGAGGAGTCTTCTTTCTTGATTTTAGGATGTCCCGTGTTTAGAACGGTTGTTGGATCATTTTTGATTTCATTCCCATCTATCCTGTCACATTCTTTTTCCACATCAAACCTGAAAATAGAGGAATGGGGGTAAAAATTAAAATAAACGTACAACAGCCAATAGCAGCACCTGCTGTTAAAGTATACAGTAAATCACTATGATAAAAGAGGCTTAGCTCAGAACTCAAAAGCCTGTCATTAGTCAAGTCTGCAGCTGTTCTAATTGTGTGTTGTGTCCTTTAAGCACATTAAAGAATCCCTTACTTATCCCATTCTTGATAATCCCGGGGAACAGTGTGTTTCAAGGGATTCTTTCTTTCTTTCGGAGCTGAATTCTGCAATTGTGAAAATGTTTTATTCAGTGTTTGTCTTTTATGACTCTATTTCCAGTCATGTTCTTATAGTTTAATTACCTCACTGAGTGGGACAAAACAATTAGAGCCTCTTACAGGTGGTATTTTCCCTTTCATTGTGACACCAAACATGGACTCCTCTTTAATCAAAGCTTCAGTTTCTCTTTGTTAAATGTTCATTTATGTAAACTCTTGTTCCCTTTAATTTTTTTTGCCAGCATGATTATTTTATTTCTTGTTTTTCTACTGATGAACCTTACGACAATTACTGACTTTAATTTTCCAGTTGTACTTGGTAAGTAAACAACACCAACAAAACAACTTCTATTGAACATTTAAGTAAATGTTCTGGTCCCAACCACAAGGTTCAGGTCTCCATCATTCAAACATGACTGTCATTCTGGTAAATGACAGCATCTATTAGTGAAGGGATCATATCTGCTGTGTGTATGAAAAATAAACAAAAATAACATCACATTGTTTCAGAAGCTTGGTTTTTTTGGTGAAAGTCATATGATCAACTTTTGGTCTGAGACAGGTTGAAGGTTCAACACTTCGACAGAACAGAAACTACTTTGTCCCTCACAGATTTGGTTCAAAAGAAAGTGAATCATTGAAATATTTCTCATAAGTTTTGGTGGCAAAATTGCACAAAACAAAACAAACGTTTCTGTTTGAAGAGGAAACCTGAAGCCGAATGCAGAACACGGAGAAGTCAAAGGAAAAAATTAATTTATGTGAAAAAGAAAACAAAAGGCTGACAAAGAAGCAGAAAAACACAAAAAGCTTTCAGAAAAACTTAAATGAAAAGCATGAAAATCAACAAAATTCACAAGCAAAGACTTCTAGAAGCCCCAAAGGAAACTACATCACTACATCAAACTACATCAAGGGCTTGAAAGCACAAATTCAATTTCAATTCAGTTTATTTATTTAATACCATATCACAACGAAGTTGTCTCAGGGCACTTTGCAGGAACATTCACAGACATAGAAAAGCCAATTGGTAAAGTTATCTATCTAAAGAAACAGCAGGCTCGTTGAATCTTCACTTTGTTGCAGTCTCCCATTCTGAGCAAGTACAATGGCAACAGTGGAAAGGAAAAACTCCCTTTTAAAAAGAAGAAACCTCCAGCAGACATAAGTGAGAACAGGACACAAGACTGATGAGAGAGACACGACACCTGGGGAGAGACACCGAGGCTCAGGTGGGAGTGGGAGGAGCAGGAACAGTGAGGTGGAAAACAGGAAGGTGAAACAAAGGTACACAAAGTACCAGCATCACAGAAAAACAAGTAAACAACAACAACAACACAGGTACGCAATGTATCAGAACTACAGAACAACAAGTAAACAACAACGCAAAACACAACAGCTCCTCACGATGCAATGGTTTTACTCTGAGTACCTGACACTGCCAGATGGTATGTTGTAGTGGTGGGAAAGGTATACACACTTTCAGTGATCTTAGTTTGTTGTATGCTCCCAACTGGCACAACTCTACATTTTTTAAGCTATTTTCAAACAAACCAAATATGTCAAGACAAAACCTTATCATTGGTGGTGACACAAATAGTGTGCTTTCCTCTCTTGTCCGTAGTTCGATGGGAAAAACTACCCTGACTCAATCAATCAACTCATTTCTTAAATATCCTGATGCATGCTCATTCCTTAAATCTTATGACATGGCTGTTTGATGCTTCCGTAACCCTACTTCAAGAGTAAACTCATTTTTTTCACCAGTTCATAAAGCATACTCCCGAATTGACTACTTGTTCCTTGATAAACAAATTCTGCCTTTAGTGAAAGAATGTGACTATGGGGCCATGGGTATTTCTGACCATGGTCCACTTATTATGAAAATGCTTATCCTGGTCACAAAATCTGTTTATTGTTCCTGGAGACTCAACTCCTTACTCCTGTCTGAGGAAGACTTTATTACATTTCTAATGTCTGAAATTGAATTATTTCTTGAATTAAACCGAACACCACGGATGACACTCTGTACTGTCTAGGCAGCATTAATGGCCTTTCTGAGGGGTCAAATTATCTCTTACTGTGCAAACAAAAATAAAACAAGTTTGGTATGGCTAAGACAGTTAAAAGATTAGATAATACAATTAGACAAAGAAAATATCTGCTCCCCCTCACAAGATCTGATGAAAAAATATTTGTTACTTCAAACTGAATTTAATTATCTACTCAGCAGGCAGAATATCTAATTTCTAAATCCAGATATGGTCACTATGAACACAGTGAAAGTGCTGGGCATCTGCTCGTGTATCAGCTATGATGACAGTCAGCTAACAAAACCAATAATGAATAACGATCAAGGAACTGCATGTCATGGCAATGCTGGAACTAATACATGTTTTAGTAAATTTTACCAATCATTACAACTGCTTGGGTCCAGCAATTCAAATCTCTGCCCCTAAAAGTCCAAAGTCATTGCACATTTTTCTTTTGATTATTTATTAAAAATGTAACGAGAGGAGACGTTGTCCAGTGTGTGGAGTGGATATTACAGCTGCAGCAGCGCACCAGCTCGTGCACATGCTCCTGCCCAGTAGAGACATGGATGGCATTTCCTGCGAGGATCATGTGCCTTCATTGATATGACAAGCCAAGTGACCTATTAATAGTCATACATGTGGTAACAGTAGCTATTAATGGGCCACTTGGATTGCCATGCATTACACACAGGACTGTCTCCAGACAACTCTGAGCACGCACAACTGCTGATGTGAACTCACCCATATGTTTCAGACATAACAAATAAAAACATTTAGTTACAGTAAAAAAAAAAATACAGCAAGAGAAATGTTTGATGTGTATTATTCACATTAATCACATATCAAAATAACGGTGCTAATACGTTTTTGCCTCTCAGCCCGGATATTTCCAAACTTCTTCACAATTTGGACTGGCTTCAGAGATGGAATAATTTTCCTATTCTTTTGGAAATCCCTTGTGGCACTTTCTGACAAGAAAAAGGTAGGATAATCTTCCCAGTTTATCCACAACTAAATTTATATTAAGATTAAATTATTATGACAGCAAAAAGCCACTGAAGCATGAAGATGGAAAAATCAGTTACAGAGATTCCTCTGTTGATGAAAGATTAAAGTAATTTTGACAGAACCGAGCACTGACGGCACGCTGACAGGCTGTTTTTGTTAGTGGAACACTGTGTACTTTTTATCTCCGCTCTGCTGTTGGGGAATTCCCGTCAGCCTGAATGAGCAATGATGGATTAAAAGCTGCTTTGTTTGTGGAATACTGTTTTTCCTGATCTGGAAATATTTTTGTGGAACAAAACAACATTTCTGGATAAGATTCAACATTAATTATGGAATACAACTGGTTGAAGATGCTGAAGTCATGAGGAATTAGTTGAATTTGCTAGATACTTTAAGAAGATTGGATTGATTCAAAAAGAGTTTACTCCAGGACGAAAGAAGTGTTTTTGCGGCATTGGGATCTGCTCTGACGGGTCCTGGCTTATCAGCTTGTTTAAGCTAAGGGAACACCGCTTCTGACTCCCTGGTTGTCGGTACCACGGAGCAGATGTTTGGAAAACCTTGAAGAATTATATTGTGGAAAGAAGACTTGGATCGATGCCTGCATTCGGAGAGCTGATTGATTTTGAATCTGGAAAAGTTTAAAGAGAAGTTTTGTGCGTCGAGAGATCAGACTGCAGCAAGCTGAATGTTTGGAAAACAAGCTTTGATGAATTAAAGCAGAGAGTCAGGAGTGCAGCAGGCGATAAAATGATGGATTAAACATCATTTAAAGGAAAATACTATTTTTCTGAACCCTTGGTGTAAAGAGGGACATCGGCTTGGAGACCTGGTCACTGAGTGCTGATTGTTTAAAGTCTGAGAGAACAGGATGTTCTCTCTGGTCACATCCTGCTTTGAAGAGCTTTGATCGTCAGTGCTGCACAACAAGGATTGATGGATTAAAGGCTGCCTTTTTGTGGAATACTATTTTTCCTGATTTAAAAATATTTTTGTGGAACAAAACAACATCTTTTGAAGTTGCTTAAGTCATGAAGGATTCTTTGAATTTGCTGGATACTTTGGGAAAATTGGATTAACTCAAAAAGAGTTTTTCTCCTGGACAAAAGGAGTGCTCGTTGCGGCTGCAGCGAGCTGAATGTTTGGAAAACAATCTTTGATGGATTAAAGCTGATTTTGCCGAATGGATCCTGGAGATTGGAAAATCAGTTATTGTTTTGGGTCAACCGGTCTGATCACGGAGTGAGACCTGCCAGCTAGAAGCTGACTGACCTTGGATGAAAAGCCAGGAGAACACGATGTTCTAATTTTAACCTCAGGCCTGCTTTGAAGGCCTTGCTTATCAGCATCGCAGAACAACTGAATGGATTACAATATCTTTGAATGGATAACACTTTGGAGGAATAATTGATTTTGCCTAGGAGGATCACCAGATTTTTTGGCCTTGAACAGTTTTGATGGATCACAACTGGGATTTTTAACACGACAGAATTACCTGGAGTTTTTCTGTGGAATTACAACGAAGACTTATTCAGTCTACTGGAAGTGCAGACTTTCCTGACTGGATAATAACAGGATTAAATGAAGATTTCTAAAGTGGATGATTACAAAACAAGTTTTTCCTGAAGGATTAAAAACACAAGCTTTTTATTTGTGGGATTAAACAAAGATTTGTTCAGTCTGCTGGAAGTGCAGACTTCTGATTGGAGTACAACAGCATCACCTGGAGGTGACAAGATTTCCTGATAGGATTAGAACAGAGGTTTCTGGTGGAAATAAAAACACAAGTTGGAACACACCAAGATTACCTGGATGGATTAAACATATTTGATCGGAATCAGATTATTGTAGAATAAACCGACATTTTTGAAGAGTATACAAATTATTATTGATTGGAGTAGAACTCAATTCAATTAAAGCTAAAAACACATTAAGGCCCAGCATGTGGAAGACATCTTTTGGTGAGCTGTGAATCATTTTTATCTCTTAAATGCAAATCATGTAACCTAATTAAATCTTTTCTGTAGTAAGTAGTGCTTATGCTGTTCCCTTGCAATTAAATAATAAAGAAACATATAAAACGTACAAATTTGGATTTTCCTTTGACTCACCTTGATATTAAATGATGGAAAACTTGGTTCAAAGATAACAACAAGATTACTGGAGGTTTTAAATGGTTGTTTTGGCTAAAAAGATATAAACAACATCCTGGAACCTTATTTTCCTAGGTTCTAAAATTTACCAGACGGATAACAATAACCATCTACAGAGGTAAGCTGTCGTTTAATATACGTTTCTCCGTGAGGTACGATCTGACTCCATTCTGCTAAGTCGGACTATCTATCGGAGTGAAAATAATGGGTGTGACGTTTAGATGGAGACAGTAACAGTCTGGTTGAATTACCTCGACTCAGCCTTAATTCTAACTAATCTTGAGACACATCGGGTAATACTCGTGTGCTAGGATAAAAGTTAAAAAACCCGTTACTGGAGAAGGCTGGAGTGAGGACTTGTCGCAAGGTCCTGCGGCTATCCTCACTCACGTAGAATTAACATGGCGCCCAACGTGCTTAAAGCATAACGTACTCAAGATAATAAGGCGTGCGTCAGTGGACTGACGAAGCACCAAACCACAACTCTCCTTGGGTGGAGGAGTTGTGGCGTGCAACGTGTTTTTGAAGGAAAAAGAACTCAAGAACTCGAGACAAAAGCACACGCCGACACACGACTCTCCCGGGTGGGGGAGTTAGCGCGGCTGGACTAGCTACTAGCTGAACACCACGGGTGGTAGAATAAAGAGGGCTTACTAAGGACTACTGACCATAGTTTGGAGTAAGTTAGCAGCAGGTCTGTTTTCATCCCAGGTACCGGGACATAAAGTCTGGAGGCTTTGAAAACATACCGACTCGAGACGACAAAAACGAAGAATGGCCACTGGAGTGGCAACAGTAGGACTGGTGGACCAGTCCAAAATGAACGATCCAACTGAACCGATACCTGAGCTGTTATCTACTACCACAACGGAGGATTCTCAAATCCAACAGGCAAAAGAAGGCATGGATCAAGGACAACACCCCACATCAGTCTGGAATCAACTCGGACGAACAATTCCTCGAGAAAAGGATGTTGGGGCTCTGAGAGTGGTAGTAAAGGGAAGTAAGAGAAAAGTGACCTTCATTGGGATGCCTGGTGAGACCTTGGTCCTCAAGATCGATCAAGCAATAAAGTCTTGTGACCTAGACAAACAGTGTTGGGATGAAAAGAGGAAAAACGGGATGAAACAAAACCCAACACGGCCAAAAGCAGCCCCTGGGGCTCCCCAACAACAAAACCGACAACAAAGGAGATTTCAAGCCGAGGCAGCTGGCACAGCGCCTCGAAGATGGGGCGACTATGTGCCCTCAAAAGAATATGCTAAAATGACCCCTGATGAAAGAAAGGCCCTTCGTGAATTCCGACTGGGAAGGGATAGGGGACCAGCTGAATAATGGTCGACAGGTTGCGGGTCACCCTTGATAAACATTATTAGGACGTGTTGAAATCTATGCCGGAGTGGATGGAAAACATTACCTAATGGTCTCTGGGGCAGAGGTGTCTATGACCCGCAAAAACCTGAAAGCAATAAGACATCTTACAGCTCAATTGGCAAACAGGACGGTACAAAAACCTGTAAATATCCCCGAAGTAGCAAAACAAAGAGTGAATGAAAGCAACTTCTCCCAGGCTGGGAAAGAGAAGTTGAAGCAGATTATTAAGTTGGACTCTGTGGCTAGATTCGAAGATTCCATGCTAAAGAAGGAGACTATTAGCAGAGGAATGAAGAAGTGGATCTTATGTGCAACAGAGAAAGATCGTTTTTGTCGGGATCGAGAGTGGGAACAAACCCCGGCGGGCCGAGGGTCCCACAGGAGTACGTGTTAGAGGTTGTGCGTGGCGTGCATGATGGGCTAGGTCATACGGGCGTACAACCTACACGTAAGGAGTTGGAGAGTCAGGAGCTCTGGATTCCCATGAAGCAAATTCACAAGGTGCTGCATGACTGTGTGGTATTTGGTCAATACAAACTCAGGACGATGCAGGCACCTAGTGGATGAACAAACTGGCAGGTGTCACGGGTGGCACTTGTTAACAGTAAGAAAAACAAGAAGGCAACGGTGTTGCTATCATGCTGAAACGATTCTGTGGGTCGTTGGGCTTTCCAAAGGAACTGAGAGCTGATGATGGGACACACTGTCACAACGTACAAGTGGATCACTAGTGTCAGACTTTTGGGGTGATGCGTTTTCTCACTGCCCCCCACAACTCAAGCCAGCAAAGTTGAAAGAAAGAAAGAAAGAAAGAGCCATAGGTTTAGCCAACACATTGGATTAGCTAAACATGCTAATACCAAGGAATGCACTAAAACTGTGGAAGTAGGACAAGCCTTGAATGACAGGCGTTGAGCTGGAAGACCCTCCCCCGGTGAGGAGCTTAACCAACGTCAATTTAACACGCTGGACAGTAGCGGGGCCTCAAGGTTAAAGAGGAACAACCAGCCTCCAACACTTCATTTGAGGTTGGACAAAAGGTGTGGGTCAGAGCACAGGATCACCCATCAGCAGTTGCAGTGGAGCACAAATGGAACGCCACAGACAAAGTGATGAGAATATTAGACAATAACACGGTTGTGTTAACAAAAGCAGGGAATCCAATAAATAGAGCAACTGTAGCCAATTCCTAGCTAATTCAAACCAGAAACCGGATTATGGCCAATGAACCAAGTACCATGCTCCCCTATCGTAGAATGGCCACTATATGCGGGGGAGTTATCTTAAGAAGAACAACCTCAGAGCTTTTGGGCAGGTAGGGCTCTGAAGACCTTGGAGTACGCCAAGAGAAGATACCTGTCAGCAGAATGCGAAATGATGAAGTGGAACAAGCTGTAAAACAGCTGTGAAGTCAACATGGAACCTACTGGCCTACCCATTGGTGGGAAGGGCCAGGAAAAGTTAAGCCCCTCAAAACCTGAGGCGAAGAAAACAATAGAATGAAACTGTAAGCCCCTCAAACCTGAGGCGAAGAAAAAATAGAATGAAACTGTGAGCCCCTCAAAATTGAGGTGAACAAAAAGAGATGAAAAAATAAACACCTCAGAGTTGAGGCGAAGTGAAAAGTTGTACGGGAGTACAACTGAAGTGTAGCTGAAATGAAGTGTAAACTGAAGCTGAAAAAAGATGTACGGGAGTACAACTGAAGCCAGTAAAGGTGGATACCTTTATTTGTGGGAAAACTAGGACCACAGTTTTGCCAAGAGTAATGATCTTCACACAATGGGAATTGAGTGAAAGAGGCCCAAAAGATTGTACCTGTGAATGGGAGGGGACTATGGTGAAGTACTATGTAAATTGTCAAACGAGGATGCTGTAGATTCCCAGAACAGTTGCACAAAGTGTAGACACGCCCATAAGACCTGACTCCACCCAGTGGATTAAAGTCTCGGTAAGGATGGTCGTGGCACCATACAAAGGAGTGTATTCAGTGGGAGCTACAAGACAGCTGATCAAAGACAATAAAGAAGACACAAAAAAGTCCCAACCAAAGTAAAACAGAGAATAAGCATTAGTGTGCTGAACGCTTGGGCCAGCAAGACATTTCTGAGGGAATGGAAGCACACGAACAAGGAAATGGACAATTAAAAACTGAACGACGGGGCGCTAGAATCATCAAAGGATCTCATCGCAGAAGGAAAGGTAGAGAATTATTAGATCAAATCGTGAGGTGTCCAAATTATATCTGGAAAGGGAGAGATAATATAAAATCTGCAAAAATCATTGAAACCTGCTGGTCCTGGGACAGAGACCCGCTTTACAATGACTCAGACTCAGAGGACGAGGCACCCACTTATGTGTGGAATTTGCTGATTCAACGATCCAGGACAGGACCGTATCAACCAGCTCTAATTGTACGGAAAGAACTAGTAAAGTTAGACCGTCCCAGAAAAGATTACACCCTAAAGTTTAACAGAACCAAAAATTACTACTGCTCATGTATAATGTTCTATAGGAACAAAGACCTAACTAAAGGGTCTCTTAGGGGTGTCACTGACTACGCAGTAACAAAAGACTCATGGAGAAGGCCATACAACCCCAGCCCAATGGGGACACCATGGATCTTCAATGTTGTCTATTTAATAGTACTCGGAATGCAATTCAAAATCAGATGGGGCCATAATTACAGAGAGCCACATCAAACACAATTCTGCGAGATCTCCATAGGGGAGTTGGAGGTTTGGACAACAAGCCGAGCCATGAAAATAAGCATCTACAACCGAGAAACTAACCCAAACAAAATAGTGGTTGAAAACACTGAGCTGCCCCTAAGAATGCTGTGTGATCGAGTCTGCACATCCATCAACGATTGGGAAGAATACCCAGTACGGATGGCTTACAGGACGACTGTATCGTACAGAGGACACCCTCTTGTCAGTACGGTAACAGCGTTGGAAGAATGGGGTGAACACTATGTGCAATATGGAAGAAAATCCAGGGAAATGTTCAGACAGAGACTGTGGGAGGCAGAGGAACAGCGTCGAAGAGGTGAGGACCCATCTGACGAACCTTTTTGTGGGCTGCAAGGCCCCCAGCTTGAACCTGCATGTTGGGGGGTCTACCAATGGAAGTGGGTGTGGAGAGGGTTGAGACCAGAATTGCCACACCCATCGCCTCTCTGCGTGGAACTGTACAAAGGACGTGTGAAAGGAAAAGAGGACCAAGTCCCAGTGAGAGTCAAAAGCGACCACATTGGTAATCTGGAACGCCGGCAGATGGTTGACCAGCTCACACCATGCAACATGCAGAACCCCATAGAAGAGCAGTGACAGAGAAAGACATAATAGACTCAAGACTGATCACCAAAGATACCAGAAAGTCTCATTTGGATGAACCTCAAGAAGAATATCACCCTAAGCTTTGTGCTCCAACCTCACCATGGATATTTAATGTGGTCTACATGACGATAAAAGGAATAAGTATCAAATTGAAATGGGGACCCAAACCCCAACAGAAATGGCACCTGGAAGGACCCCAGCCTGAACCTACCGAATGGCTGGTGATTCGGTGGAAGTGGGTGTGGTAAAGATTGCAACCTGGATGGCTACACCCCTCTCCACTATATCTGGAGCTTCTCAAAGATCGAGTGACCACAACTCACAGGCGCTCGAGGAGGAAGCCCAGAGCTAAAAGAAGCAAAGTCTTTGAAAAGAAACTCTCTCAACATGACAAGTCTGGAAAGTAGACTAAGTCGAGATGATTCAAACAGCGATGCAGATCCACACATCAATGAAGAAGATCCACACATCTATGAAGATGTACCACAAATCTATGAAGATATGGCGACCCCTAACCGACCTAAGGACTGTTTAAGGATTATGAGAATGGATAAAGCAACTTGTCTACGAACCCTGCTGCGGGGATTCGTAGTGTTAATAGGCTTAGTTATGTTGTTGGTTATTTTGTATCAAGCCGGAATCAGACCATGGAGCCTAACGCATGTAAAAGTCTCCCATGGGAGATCCAAATATGCAAACATGACCTGCTGGGACACCACGCAAAGAGACATCTTCGTACCATGGGACAGAAATGAAACTGTTGAAAATCTTACCAAGACCTGGGAAAGAGTAAGGCTAGCAGGCTATCCAGCTTGGATGTACCAGCTGAGAAACACCCCTGAATGGGTATCTGCAGTAGAAGCTGAGAACCTAACGGGGCCTGACAAACCCCACTTCAAGGTAATCAATCTACTGATTTTGCCTGAAGGAATTGTGACCTGGATAATGCTCCTGCATCACAACATAAAAAGGACAACGAGATGTAACTGGATTCATCTGGACAAAGAAACCCCTGAATGGCACTGTGATTGGGGCTGTAGACCACTAATGGGATTATGCCACCAGGGTTACTGGGAGGCTGAAGTGATTCATCCTGCCCCACTGAAGGATGACAGCTGCCAAGCCATACTCCCTCGTTGGGAATTTTGGGGCAATATTCATCTGGACTGTGACAAAGTCCCTCCTTTCATCAGAAGAAACCAGACTGGAGAACATCAAAACCTAACCAAAAGTCAGGACTGTCCACACCGTAAAACACAAGACGGTGCCAGAATCAACGCTACTGAGCAAAGTCCCAAAGTACGACCCAGGAGGTTTGATTCCGAAAGCAGAAAGAAATTGATAATTTTAGCCAATACCGCTTGAAACCCCCCCCCGCTCTTGCTAGTATATAGAATTTAGTTTACTTCTTTACTTCTTTACTTATTTCACTTATTTACTTATTTACAATGTCCTGATACAACCGGCCCAGCTAAAGCCGGAAGAACCTGACAGCGCTATCCCAGTCAGTTCAGCAGTAGCTGATCCCATTGACTCAGAGTCTGACTTGATTCTTGAAGACTCACTGTAACACCACCGCTTCAGTAGAGGTGGATGGCAATGCTGCCTACTCGCCTGAAGGATGTCTGAAGCCAGGGAGAATGCTGATCCTGATGCTCGATCAACAAGGGAGAACGAAGAATCATTGACCACTACAGGATCTCCGGAGATGACCTGAGGAGATGACCTGAGGAGATGACCTGAGGAGATGACCTGAGGAGATGACCGGAGGAGATGACCTGAGAAGGACGACCTCACCTCAGCCGGGTGGCACACGTGGAACCAACCAGGATGACTACACCATGATGGAGGTTGAGAAGAAGCGAACAGCAATCCAGGGTCCAGAGGCTCCAAGGATCCTGCGTGACCTGACGACGACATCTCGGGGTCCCAGATGGCATGGACACAGATGACGAGAAAATCATGATGAGTGTTAAAGGACTTGATTAGAGCAGCACCGCCTGTTTTCAAGGAGTGGGTGTCGAAGTGTGCAGGACTTTTATATTGAAAACAGACTTATACTGCTACAAAGATCTTTACAACACATATACACACACATGGTAAGTTGCCTTTGGCACAGGGCTCAGAGCAGGGTGTAATAACACACCGTCAGTAACCCTAGATTAGTTTAATTTATATGGCATTTTAAACTCATAAGCAGAAAAACATGATGTATGTTTGTTACTTTTTATATGCTTTGTTTGTATTTTGGTAAACCATCTTTGTGTTATTGCATGGCAATTTGGTTAACCCTGTGCTATAAGAAATAAAATTGAGTCAGGCCTTTGTCAGGCCTTTAACATACACACACTAGGCAGAAAAACCAAGGCCTCTGTGGAGCAGCAGGTCTCTCCCGGAGAAAATATAGGTCAAAGGAGATAACACTTGTTGCAGGAGAACTAGGGCTTGTCAAGGCCTGTTAAGAAAGAAAATAGTTATTAAAGTATTTAAAAAGTAGTGAATCTATCATCTCACACCAATAACAGAACAGAACATGTAAAACTCTACATGTTCTGCAGAAAGTTTGACTTGCAGAGATGCAATGAGAGTTTGGTTACAGAGAAAGACCTTTAAACTAGTTAGTTTTGGTGTTCTGACAGAGGCAGAGCATGGAGCAGGCACGTACGCGCACACACGCACACGTGCACGTGCGCACACACACACACTCGGGTCTGTTCAGAGTGAGGGCTGTGCACTTTCACACAGCTACAGAAAAGAGTCATTTGGGAAGGTAGTTTTTGTTTTTTGCTTCAAGGACTGTTTAAATGTAACAAAATTTATTTTAACAAAATAATAAGAATAAGAATATTAAAGGATCCATACTAAAACATTCAGAAGCAAAGCGTTATTGCAGACAGCTGAGGCTTCTTATCAGGATATGAGCTTGCACACAGAGAAAACACACAAGGAGTTATAATAAATAATAACACATACGCTCTTGAGCAGGTCTGCTTGGGAGCAGAAGATAGAATAGATAGATAGATAGATAGATAGATAGATAGATAGATAGATAGATAGATACCTTGCACATTGTTAGCACATGAGGTATTAAGAGAAGCGCCGACACAGATAACAAAAAGAAGACTCATCCAAATGTGTCAGTGGCTGCGCCTACGGAAAAAATAGCAATAAAAATCCACTTCCTGGGTGGAGGAAATGTGGGCAGGGATGTGTTGGGTCTTAAAATACATCCGTTTTGAATTAAAGAAAAGTGGGTACTTATTAAACCCTCTCTCACTCAGTACATGTTATAAAACTCATGGAAGTGAATGCAAAATATCTCACAGTTTTATTTCTAATAATCATAGTAAATTGCCTGTGTTTTGCATATTATCACAGAACATTCATGGAAATTTCCTTTTTTTTTTTTTTTTTACAGGCTAAGCTTAAAACTAAATGTTTGGTACCATTTGAGCAAATGCACAACTTTATGTGAAATGACACGTATAGCAGTTTTGGTCAAACTTAAAAAATTTAGATTAAATTAAAAAGTCATATTTTGCCAGATGCCACACTCGATGTGTTCACCTCACATTTATAATATACAGTGTTTATAAAATGGACAAGATTACTATATTTCACTTGTGTGTTGTATTATATAAATTATAGTTATTTTGTGTTTTTGTGAGTTTGGCTGTGGCAGCCATCTTGAATATAATTGATTTCACTGTTGTCCATCCTTAAAGTTTGTCATGCGATTCATGAGAGATTTTGGTAAGAGACACTCACATGCGAAAGCATTGAAATAAATTAATTGTTTACAAGCAACAACATAAATAATTGTAGATCATGCTCTTCATTAATCGATGGGAACTTACAACGACAAGTTTGATTTATTTAAGGTTGGGCAGTGGTGGTTGAGACATCCTTCTCTGTAATGCTTAGGCTAATCAGGTAACACTGTCCTTGATATTCATATTGAGTACTCATTTATCCCAGTAGCAATCAGGTTTCTTAATGCACACTAATTTTAACACTGCTATTTTAATGTCTTATTGTCTTGTGTTTGTATGTGTATGTGTGTGTAAGTGCATATGTATGTATGAAACTGTGCACACCTATTGACTGCAAATCTAATTGCCCCTCGGGGATAATAAAGGAACTTGAATCTTGAATCTTCCCTTGCAACCAGAGGTGTCAAGTAACGAAGTATAAATACTTCGTTACTTTACTTAAGTACAAATTTTAGTTATCTATACTTTAGAAAAGTAATTAGTTATTGCAACTGATAAAAGGGAGACTTCATGCCAACTAACATTAGTTTTAAACCAATGCACAGAATAATAATAATAATAATAATAATAATAATTAATTCAATTTATAACGCACTTTTTCATTACTGAAAATCTCAAAGTGCTACACATATATTGAATGCTACACACATTCATAAACCGGTGGCGGCAGACTACCATGCAAGGTGCTTTCCAGTCCTACCGGGAGCAAATCAGGGTTAAGTGTCTTGCCCAAGGACACAACGACACATGGTGCGGGTCCCGGGAGTCGAACCGCCAACTTTCCGATCGGGAGACGACTGCCATTACCACTATGCCACGGCCGCCTGTGAATGTGGCTATTCTGCTCACTGTTGCAGATGTCCATATCCCCCAGCCTTTAGCACCAGGCTAACTCCAAGACTCAATGGCTCAAACTACAGTAAGTAGCTTCCAGCAGATTATCATGCAGCTACTCTTAAATCACGCATGTCTTTAAGTTACTTCACAGATTTCAATGATCATGTAAGAGTGTTCAAAAGGACATATCATGTACGGTACTTTTGAAGAAATTTATATACAGGTAGTCCTCGACTTACGACAGTCTCAATTTACGACGTTTCGTGGTTACGACACGCATCTCCATAAAAATAAAAATAAATGATATATATATTTTGAAATTTTTATTTTGAAAAGCCGAGTTACGCAGTTTCCGGCAGTTTCCGGTTAGCTGCGGAGGCTACAGCTGCTCTGTACTCTCTAAAAAAGCTAAGTCTGGTCCTCTGGACATTCAAAAAAACAAAACTTGTTGGACCAAGCTGGACAGGCAGCAGCTGTGGAAAAATAGCTGTTTTATGGACTGCAGTTTTACGACGTAAGCAAATGCAGAATCCGGAGGAGGGACGGAGGAACAGAGGAAACTGCTTCAACGTCCAGAATAGGAAATTAAATATTTTTTTCCTTCATTATGGCTCTCAAATGTATGTTTTTTTTATAATTATGTAGGGTACTGTGTTAGGATAGGCTAAGTGCTTAGTAAAATACAGTACTGTATGTATAAGGTGTAATTTGGACGTATGTTCCGACTTACATTGAAATTCGAGTTACGACGTAGCGTAGGAACGGATCTCCGTTGTTTAAGTCGAGGACTACCTGTATATATATATTTTTAATTGCCAAAAAAAATCACATCTTTCTTTTTTTTCCACAGAATATCAAAGCTTGCTATGCAATTTTATGACCTTGCAAGACTTAAATAATTCATCTAAAACTACATCTGTTAACTCTTACATACTAAAAGGCACAGTGTTGTTTGCCACACTTTAGCCTGTAACAACTGCACCGCAAATGCACTGCCACTGGAGCCCTGGGGGGATTTCCAAAGATGGCACACTGTGCATGGCCCATGATGCTATAGAAAGTGTTAGAAAGCCACAGCTGATCCTCTCTCATTTCAGTGCACTCAGCACATTGGGTCCATAATACCTTGAGTGCTTGCCTGAGCTACATGACATCACTCAGCGCATCCGCCCTCCAATTCTAGTTTCTCTTTCGATATCCAGCCTAACAAGAATAGAATGACTGAAAGAGGAAAAAGGTGGAATGGGGGGTTTTGGCAAGAGGCAGTGGTGGAGTGAGGGGATGGCAGAGAAAGGAAAGAGAAAGCTTGCCTGGGGCAGCGCGCAACAGAGAGCTCTCTCTCTGGTACTCACTAATCTCGCCACCCACTAGTTGTGAACCATGTATTCCCTGTGTGAGCAGCATATTCCAGGACAAGCCCGCTTTTCCATCACTGTCACATGCTGCACTAATGAGTGCCAGAGGGCATGAGGTCAATGACTAAGCTGATTTGCCTGCTGATAAGTGATCGCCAGGAGGGGCAGTCAAGCAACTGAAAAGAAGTCTCTACTTTGCCAAGTTGCTCTCTGCTCTGCTTTCTCGGAAAAGAAAATAATGTACAAACTCTACAGTTTGGCTTAACTTGATATTTTCAAGTGGAAATGTTCAAGGAACCAAAAGTAGCAAATGTAAAAATAGCTATTATTATTACATTTCAATTATTTAGAGAACAGGGTTGTGTTTTTGGTTCTGATACACTCAATACTGTATTTTTTTTTGTTGGTACAAATGAAAGGCTACAACAGAATTTTCAAAACTTGGTTCTGGAATGAGAACATCCTGAAGCAGGGATGGAGTGGAGACTTTAGTGGACAGAAACCCGTGCAGTGATGTACTGTATACAGGTAGTCCTCGACTTACGACGTAAATCCATTCCTACGCAGCATCGTAAACTGATTTTTGACGCAAGTCAAAATATACGTACATACTGCACCATATACATGTACAGTACTGTATTACCAAGCACTTAGCCTATCCTAACACAGTACTTAACATAATTGTAAAAAAACACATACGTTTGGGAGCCTTAATGAAGGGGAAAAAGAGTTAATGGCCTACTGGGATGCTGGTGACGCTGTGTTCCTCCGTCCCTCCTCCGTATTCTCTATCTGTTTACGATGTAAAACCACCGTCCAGCTTGGTCCATCTGCCGTATTACGTTCCATTTACGATGTAAAACTGCATTCACAGTACAGTTTTGTTTTGATTTTTTGAATGTCCAGAGGACTAGACTTAGCTTTTTTTAGAGAGTACAGTGTAGTATTCCTCCGCCGCTACGTTTACAACGTAAAACCGGAAACTGCGTAACTCGGCTTTTCAAAAAATATATATATATATAATTTTTTTAATTTTTATGGGAGATGCGCTGTAACCACGAAACTTTGTAACCCGAGGACTACCTGTACTACAGCAGGAGGAGTTTCAGGAGCTCTACACCTGTGACATGGACTGAAAGGTTTGCACAAAAATGAACGTATCACAACCTTGTGACCGCAAGTCGCCTGTTTGGCTTCAGATGAAGTACGCCCCAACTCTTTAGCATTCATTGTGCATGATTTCTTTGTGTTATTATTAATGTATGAGTAAGTGAACTGAAAGTTAAATTGCTCCTCAGTGGTTTCAGCATGCCATTCACATAGGTAAGTGATAACAGCCATCAAAACTAATTTACACAGGATAATGCAGCTGCTACTGTAGAAAAGAAAATGTAGCAATAAGTGTCTAACTTTTAGCACCCAATTACAGAGCAATTTACTTTCTGTAATTTGAGAGACTATAGCGAGAGGTGTGCGGAAGAATTAAATGGAAAAAGGTGTGTTGACGTGATGCCTGATCTTAATTCACAACTCGTTGCATTTTTTTGTTTTTGTTTTTTGTAGTGTGTGGGATTTTTTTTCTCTCACTTTCACAAAGCTCTTAGAGTTGAAAGGAACATGGTTATGGCTTCTACCTTTCTTTTAAAAACACACTAGTCTCCTTTTCATACACCTAACACTGCCGTGGAGTAATTATTCCATACCTCGTGGAGCTGAAAACAGGAATTTTTTTTTTTTTTTTTTGCATTTATAGATCTTTTCTTTTCTTTTTTCATTTTGCCTCCACCTATCTGGCACTTTTAGTTTCTCTTGAAGCAACACACAAAGCTGTTGATAGCTGTAATCATCCTAAAGTGAGGCCAACATTCAAGAAACTGACTGAACCTGGAGCAAAACATTTCACACACGAGGGGGTGTTAACATGACGGTGAAGTTGCAGGGGATCCTAACTTTGTAGTCGTAGAGACACATTGATGCCTTTATTTTGGCAAGACAGTGATTATTGGCAGTTCTCGGGGAGACTGGCAGTGCTTGTAATCAATAATGTCATCTGTTGTCAGGAGGAGACAGCTGAGAGCAGCGGCAGCCTGTCCATCAGAGAGTGTGGCTGTCACATCAGGGCCCTCCACCTGCACCTCCTATATGCTACACATCAGCATGAATTAAAATGCATTTATTAATGTGTTGGTTGGTAAACAAAGTATTGTTGAATGTGGTTTAATAATACTTTAGGACAGGATTTATTAAATAAATGATCAACTTTTAGATATAAGATGGGTTCAGTGTCAAAGGAAAAACTCGTGAAGCAGTAATCGAGCTTTTGTATTCTTAAATGGAAGATTGTGAAAAGATAGCAGTTAACTAATAATCAGGTCTCTCTTATAAACGAGTCATCCAGGTCAATGGGATTAACCTGTCTAAATAAAGGTTGAATGGGAAGGGAAGAAAAAAAAAAGGGGGGGNGGGGGGGGGGGGGTGAACGGTTTCCAAATGTGTATACTTTTATTTTTGCAAATCCTTTATTTTATAAAACTAAACAAGATGGGTGGTGCAGTGTTGCAGTTGGTAGAACTGCTGTCTCTCAGTGAGAAGGTTGCCAGATCGAATCTCGGCCAGGGTCCTTTCTGGGTGGGAGTTTGCATGTTCTCTTGCGTTGTATGTGTGGGTTTTCTCTGGTTTCCTCCCACAGGAAAACAAAAACAAAAAAACAAAGGAAAAAACATGCATGTTAGGCTGATTGGTAACTCTAAATTGTGTGATTGAGAGACTGAATGGTTGTCTCATTTGTCTCTGTGTTCCTGTGATGGACTGGAGACATGTCCAGGGTGTCCTTCGCCTCTCGCACAGTGACTGCTGGATATGGGCACCAGTGACCCTGGGACTCGAAAAGGAAGAAGTTGGTAAAAATAATGGATGGATAAACATGACACCAAACCAGTTTAATTTAAATAACACAAACTAAAAATGTCCCATTTGCTTTTTGTTCACAAAAATATAATAATAATAATAATATATAAATTAAAAAACAAAGTATCAATAATAATAATAATAATAATATATAATAAATAATAATATAATAAATAATAATAAATCAAATAATAATTAACTGACAAATTGACTTATTTTTCTCTTGCATCTTTTTTTTAAAATTCATATTTCCCCAAAGCAGCATTGATTGGTGCTTTGCACTTAGTAAAGTACCATTCATGTTGCTTTTCTAATGAAATGCTAATAAATAAACTAAAATTGTCAACAACAGTTGAACTATTAAAAAAATGAAGAACTAATAGTCACTCAGAATCCTACAGATGTCCAGCAGATACTATCACAATAGATCAAAACTTAAATTTTTGCATATTTGAATGTAAATTTGTATTTTGATTTGTTTTCCTATAGCAGGATGATAATTGCAACGACATATTTCATTACAGGTAGCCTTTGCTGAACATACCCAGCAGCAAGTCTAAAAACTGATTCCATTCAAGTCTATTGTTTTTGTTGGCCTTAAACAAATACAACCAAAATGTCTTATTGCTGCAGCATTGAAAATACAGTACCAGCATAAACAATAAGCTTTTTTCGATCAATCTATATCTATAGATTGATCGATCGATCTATGGATATAGATAATCTATCCATGTCTTGCCAGTCTTGCCAAAATATTTATTCTCTGGAAGCAATATCACCAAAGTTAAACCAGGAATTGTAAATTCCTTTTCTTAAATTAATACAATTTGATCAGTTCCTTTTTAAATCTCCAAACTAAAATTGAAAATAATGTATTGCATTGAATCAATCCATAAACGTATGCGTTTCAAAAGCTACTTTGTATTTCCCATCTAACAATAAAGTTTGATTTATTGAGATGTGGTTAGACGTTTCTTCTGAAATCTAAAGCTTATATCTCAAATGTTTTTGGCAGCTGCTTTACTGTAGATGCATTACGGGTCCAACAGAGTTTAGAACAGTTTGAATCTACAAATATTTGTTTTACACAGAGTTTCCCAAGCTAATGTAATGGTCCTGCTTGCAGAAATATTTGTGTGCGTGTGTTGTCACAAGCCCATGAATGATGCATACGCATGCATCCCTGCAGGGGCTCTCTTAACAGTGACCCTGTGTTGCCTCTCTGCCAGGACTGAATATGAGGGTGGGGAGAGAAATAAATAAATAAATAAATAAATAAAATGAAAGCGGTCGCCTAGATGTGTTGACATTTTGAAGTGACTGATCCACAGCAAATGTCCATTAATGGCATGTTATATTTCATGGAAGTCTGTTGTATTATTCCAGCCCAACGCAGGTCATCTTTGCTCTGTCAGCAGAGGTGATGCTCCACCAACCTGCACAAATCAGTTTTCCATTTTACTCTGCATGAAATGCTGTTCAAAATTGGATTTTGGTTCATAAGTGTCTGCTGCCCTAAAGGAAATACTACAAGGAAGACTTCCAAAAGAATTGAGCAACAAATACCCTGACAATAGTGTGATTGTGCATCCCACCTACAAAGGGTTTCAGAATCAGTGCTCCGAACATTGTTAACGTTAATAGATTAGAAACAAGATTACTGTTTTTGTTCCACAAGAAAAAGATAAAGATGTTTAAAACTACCTCCACTCTTCTTTTTTTTCACACAACTGTGCCATAATAATTTATTAAAAAGAAGAAAAAAAGAACACAACCCTTAACAGATATGACTTCTAGGTTGATATCTCTGGTCAACAAACTGAAAATAATGGTTCTAAATTGTTCTGTGACTCACACTCTCCCACCTTTTTTAAAGCTGGCAACAAAGCAAAATAATTTGTGGCAACATTCAAAGCTATAATTAACCAGGCATTCAGCAAAATGTTGCACACAGTGAGACAGAAATGTATTAAACCTGTCTTGTGCAGCAGAAAATGCAATGAACGTGCAAGATGGCTGCTGATTTGGAACACAGAAGGTCACACATTTTGATCGTGCATAATAGTTGCACAGCTAGGGTGGAAACTGAACAGAATAATGAATGTGTAATTTGAAAGAAAATTAATTAGCAACTATTCTAAGAAGACATGAGTTTGAAAAAAAAAAGTTTCTTAATTTGGCAACTTATTTCTTCATTCAAGGCCTCATATTCCTTGAAGAACTGCCCACTGCCCAAGGTCGTTTATTCAACAATCGCCTCATGCTGAGAAACAATGGAGTTGTAACCTTCCTAAACAAACCTTGAAAATAACATATTGTGCAATCTTGTTCTCATGTCTCCTTTAATCTTGCATGATCTACTTGCAGTATGTGTTTTGGACGACTCTTGCCATTTTTCCATAGGCTAAGACCAATTGGCTGTGATGGCCATTTTGAATTTGGTTGAATACTAATAGATACTAATCTATACTAATAGATACTTGAACTAATACTAATAGATACTTGAACTCCTCCACTTGAGGCAGGACCTCACCCTTGACCCGAAGAGAGCAATCCACCCTTTTCCGGTTGGTATAGCCTTTTTTGTGTTTCCAAATATCACTTGGTTGTGTTAGCCAATCTTGAAATGTGTAAAGTACAAAGGGTATTCAATTGTAGATGCCAATCCAATAATGATTGAATAAGTTTTATAAATATTGTGCATGTTAGGCTGATTGGTAACTCTAAATTGACCCTGGGTGTGAGTGAGACAGGTCCCTCTTGTAAATGAGTCCCTGTGGCTCAACAAGGCTAGCCTGTATAAATAAAGGTTGAATGAATGAATGAAAAATATTGGTTCATTTATCATAATTTTTGGTTAGTAGTACAAACCTAGATTTTTGGAAAATACAATTTATATTCAGATCGTCGTCGTCGTTGAAAACATAAATTAAGTAAAATATCATTCTTTGGTTGAAATTATACTTGATTAACTCAGTGACTGAAATATTTCTCAATATCTACCTGAAAAGTTAATTATTTCTGATATAGAACAACATTTTTTACAAATTTTCAGCAACCTATGAAACAAAACCTGGTTTCAGAATTGTCCAAAATGTATTATTATTTTTTTAATGAAAGGTCCCATTTCCTATTTTACCAGAAACTGACAAGAATATTGATATAAAAGCCATAAAACTGCCCTCATTGCAGTGGATTCTGTATTATGCAACAAGTTCAGATCCAGATTTTCCCTGAAAGAAAACACAATTCTATTTTTTCTCTGCACATTCTTCTGCTCGCATCACTTAAACTACGATGCCAACAAGGTATGAGTGCATGAATATGGAAGCCTGCTTGCTAGATTACATTTAATTTGTACCAGTTATCCTCTGGGAAACAAGGGCCCACACATTGTATTTCTCGAAAAGCTGCAGATGAATCATTATAATGAGAATAATGCAGGTATGATGGCTAAAAATGAAACAACGTTCCTTCCCACGTATACTCACACCAAGGAATAAAGAGCTCTTTCTTGCTCCACATCTATTCTCATGGAGGATTGTCTTTCTTGTTCTTGTTTTTTTTTTTAAACATTTGCCATGTCCAGTTGTAAATTCTAATTGTTAGAGCGGAGATAAAACCAAGCTTCAGGTAGCAGCTCTTTGTGGTCTGTATTATCGTTCAGCGTGAAAATAATTCTCACATTCTCTGCCTTCATGCATACAAATAGCAGCAACACAGAACATTATCCTGCCAAAGGTCCAGAAATACTAATTACCTGCTGTTTATTGGGCTTTATACACCCCACCTTCTTGGAAAAATCAATAATTACATACAAAGACCAAGGGAATGAATTCACCCTGATAACCATTAGCATGAAAGAGGATGAAGTTCATTAGTGATTCTGTGAGCATGGCGAGTAATACCCAATATTGGAGACAACTAGTTCGGTTATGCCTTTGTTTTTTTTTGTTCTTATTCAGCTCTGAAGGCGCACACGATGGTTTTCTGTGACAATTAATTACACCCTTACACAGCCGAAAGGATGAGCTGTTTATAATACATCTTTATGCTGTGTACACATCCTCTGTCTCACTTTTTTCTTTGTTTGAATTGCCAATCTGACTGACAACTATTGTGGCCCGATTTGACAAAAAAAAATTTCCGCATGTCAAGTTCTATCAATTTGGATGGAAATGCAAATGTGAGTGAAGATTAATGGAAGAAGAAAAAAATACTAATGATTATAAAGTTGGGATAATTACCTTGAGGTAAAACTGGTTGTTTCTACATTTAATAATTAGTCTAGTTGCTTGCATGAGTCCCGAATCTTAAAATTATAATGTGACAAGATCACAATTACCTCCTCTTTCTCCTGTCAGTGTCTTCACATGTGGTTAGCGTCATTCACTAGCAGGCACTCTGTAAACGACACTCACATTTGCACATTTTGGAAGGAAAATGGTGAAGCAAGGGTTGCTAACCTGACACAGCTGATAATAATAGCTGCAGTGCAGTAATCAGGGTTTCTGTTGTGAGCTCATTTAAATGAGTTAAGCCAAGAGTTGTGTGTCAGAGACGGTAAAATGTGTAAATTTTACATATGAGCATCCCATTATGTGGCATGCAGGTTTCATCAGCTGCAGTCTTTCATTGGAATTACTTTTTCCCTATCACAAAAGGGCTTACAAAAAATAAATAAATGAAGACCTATGTTTAAAATTTAGTTTTCTTCTCAACTGACCAAATGCCTGAAACCACAGTTAACAGGTGCTTTCTGGACTAGAATCTCTTGCTTCCACCAAACTGTTGTAAAATTGAATGCATGTGGAAAAAATAAAAATTTGATTAAAGACTGTGATAATTTCATATTGTTCCAAAGTATTAATATCCATGCATTTAGCAGATGTTTGAAGCAATTTAATCACTTTAATATCCAATTCTGCATATTGTTTTTATGCTTCGTGTATATTTAGTTGATGTTTTTCTTGGTTCATATATTAGATCGTATTGCTGTTTTTCTTTTACATTTTATTGTGAGATATAACTGGGACCCTGTGTACATAATCTTGTTCCACCACATGTACCACATGTGGTGTGTATGACAATAACTCTCTGACTGACTCTGATTTTAAAGCTATGAATTGTGCTAGCAGGATTTAATTCTAACTTTGAAACATATCCATCATTAATAAAACGTACCTCAAGCTGCCTTTTTGGACAAACATGTTTGTACAACTTGTACTTGCCTGTAGAGAGGAGATTATTCAGCCTCATGTAAAATCAATAATGATGATGTCAGAACAGTATCGGTATCGACCAATATTCAGGTTTTGGTATCGGGATTGGATCGGAAGTCTAAAAAATGTAGATCGGTGCATCCCTACTTGAAACACAAGGATACAGAAAATACCAGACAACATACAGAAAGCACACTGTTTTATAGTGAAAGTCTGGCAGCCGCAGCTGCTGATATTCAGCTTTTTTCTTTTTACTTTTGTTTGTGCAGACCTTTAAAAAAAAAAAAATTGTTCTTGACTATCTGAGCCAGCCATGATTGACTGGCAAATTTATATCATGGACAACTGGGTAGACTTAAATGAGACATTCAGAAAGCAATCATCAGATTTATATCTACAACTAAACAGAGTAAACTCAAATTAAGATAACTATGACGGCAAACTGACCAACGAACACTATAACTCAGTCGGTGTTACAAAGATCCGGCGGAACTTTAATGTGATAGCATGATAGCATCTAAGAATGGATCACAACATTATTCTTTAAGTTCTGCATTTAGAGCAACATCTTTACCCAAATATTTGGCATTAAAGGTTAGAGTGAATCCTGATTAACTGTTAGTGAATTATTTGATGAACAACTGAGTAAATTTCAATAAAACACAGAAAGTAATCATAAGCTGTTCATCTAAAACTTGATCAAGTTTGGGAAAAAACAAATTCAAGATGTCCACCAGGTATTCAACTTCAGTCTGGATGAAGACGCCTGAATCTCAGTGAATTTTAACATTTGATGTGGAAGTAGCCGGCAGTTGTTCTGAACACATTCTGTTAGTGCTATTTATCTCTGATGAGGCCTCACATAATCATATGAGATCAGTTATAACCTTATTCTCAAGGCTTGACCAAAACAGCTTTAACTCTGTCCCTCCTCAGCACAAAATGATTTCAGTGTCAAACTCAGACATGAAAGAGGTCATCTGAATTCCTACCAAGATATTGATTGATTGATATACCATAGCTTTAAAGGTTCAGTCTGCAGTTTCTGTAGAACTGCAGCACTTAGAAAATTTTCAACAAGCAAAGCATTCTGATCCCTCCCCCTCAGAGCCATATATGGCTCTGCCCCCTTGTGGTCTGTTAAAATTCAAATTCAAGCTCTGTTTTTATTGGCTGATTCAAATTCAAGCTCGGTTTTTATTGGCTGGTTACAAACTTTGTTTTTATTGGCTGGAAAATGGCGGGTCACTTTTTCTTTTTAGAAATGCTTATTTACCACCTGGAGAAGCAAGGGGACAATATTTTTTTTAAGTTTTTTTCAGAGATTACCTCTCTAACATCAATCTAGTGACAGAGTGAAGAAATAAGTTAAAAATATATTGTTAGAAAAGTTACATATAGCAGCTTTAATATTCTTAGACAGTTCTATACTCTACTTTTAGATACACATTTACTTGAGCTGACTGTTTATTTATACTCATAAGCACGAATATACATGCATTTATACACACATAAGCATGACACTTTTTTTCTAAATTTGATTTCAGTTCATATGTTGATGCCTAATAATTCATGCAAAACTATGAGGTTTGCCTGTAACAGAGCATGTGATAGATTAGAAAGTAATACACAGCTGCTGCATATCTCAAAGGATCATAGTGATGGTGCACTCATCAGTCGGTCCTCTGAACTGGACCACAGTGGTTGGAGTAATACAATAGAGGCATTCATATGACCGGGGTGATGAATCCTGATGATTCTAGAGAGGTTTGAACTTTTCATGTGGTGTCACCCCAAGGTTTACTTTGTTTCGGTGTACTGAATGAAGCGGTTCAGCATCTATTGTGTTTGCCATCACGGAGAGAGGAACATGTCTGTGAAGCCTCGCAACGCCATCTGATCAGTTATTATTCAATTTTGTGATTTTCTGAGCAATGAAAAGTGCAATGCTTTTTTTTTCAGCCATGGCATGTCTTGCTAATACAAAGTGTTTTTCCTTAATCATTGCCCAAATGCTTTTGTGTCAGATATATATGCATTCTTTCCCATTATTATATTACCAATGTAATTTAGTATTTATATAAATAATAAGATGGATGGATAGATATGTGTGTTTGAATGCCAAGTGCTTAATGCAGCTAAAGTTCTGAAAAGCTAACTTTTTTTTTTAAATAATCAACTAGAAGCTAATAATAATAATTTTATTTAAAAGTGCCTTTCAGGACACTCAAGTGCACTAATAGTAGCAAGGAAGCTGTTTAAATTTAGCATTAACCTAGGTAAAATCCTCAGTCATACATCATCCAGTCAGATTTGTTGTCTCAAACTTGTCCTAAACGCTGATAAAACCAAAGGGATGCTTTTTTCAAACAGGAAGTCAGTCCCAGCTGTTTTTCATCTGGTTTTATCCTCAAATGGTGTCCCTATTGAGTTTGTCAATTCCTATAAATATTTGGGTGTCCTGGTCAACTCGTATCTCTCTTTTAAGCTCCACGTGGAAAACCTAGTAAGGAAACTGAAAGTTAAACTGGGTTAGTTTTCAGAAATAGATCCTGTTTAACTCTGAACGATAGGAAACACCTTGTAGCTGTGACTTTCCTTCCCTCCATTGACTACGGTGACATTTTCTACATGAACGCTCCTACAAGCACCCTGCAGATGTTGGCTGATGTCTATCACGGTGCTCTAAGATTCATAACTGGCTGTAACTACCGTACCCACCACTGCACCCTGTATTCACTGGTTAACTGGACATCATTAGCTTCACATAGACTCTCTCACTTTTCATCTTTAAATCACTTCTTGGTCTGCTGCCTTCATACATCTCCTCCTACATGTCTCTGCGTGAGTGCATCAGTGTGCGCTCTCAGGACATTATTACATGCAGTGTCCCCTCAGTGAGGACTGAACTTGGAAAAAGGGCCTTCTACTCCACTCCTGTCTCCTGGAATATCTTACAAAAATATGTGAAGCTCTCGACCTTGACCTCGCTAAGTGGCTTCAAACATCTGTTAAGTTCCTGCAAAAAACAATGCAGACATGTTCCTGTTTTTAGTTTTCTATACCACCTTATAATCTAGCAGGTTTTTTTCCACTACTTTTTCCTTTTGACTGTCCTTTTCGTTGCCATTTTATTTCAACTTGTTCAAAAAATGTATGCCTCTTTTTATGATTGTCTATTGTCGTTGTTATCCACTGTTGTCATAACTCTGTTAAAAAATCATCTCTCTCTTGTAAATGAGTCCCCGAGGCTAAATGGGATAAAGGTTGAATGAATAGTGGTTAAAAAAAGGCAGAAAATGCTAGTTGGAAGCTAATAGTAGCTGTTAGAAGACAAAAATAGGGCGAATATGCAGATGCAGATTTAAAGACGGCAACGTTTTGGAGTTAACATGTTTCCAGGAAAGTATTTGTTGTTAAAAAAAAATAGATTTTGTTACTTTTATACGTTTAAAAGACACAATACAGTAGTCATAGTATCCAGCGCTTGATAAAGCTAATTGTTTTGATACAAGAATGACTAAAACACAATGTGCAGAAAATATAAGATGAAACATTATTTAAACTCAATTGTCTTCTGTTATTTTTCAAATAAATTTTACATTTGAGCAATTTTTGACATATTTATGACCTTATTTTACTAAGTGACTTTATTCTTAGGTCGTTTCATATAAAAAATAATAAAGAAAAGACCTTCAAACATGATGAAAGAACCAAAACATTCTCAATAAAAAATGCTTAATTTTGTCGTCAAGGACAAAATAATCTCTTTCCAGCATTTAAATCTATTTTCTTTCAATAAATGTTTTACATTATTTATAAATCAATTTGAAGATGCAATATAAATGAAGGAAATATGTGCCATATCTCTTCATGTCAAGTGAAGGAATTCATACTTTATCACTGAAAAGCCTTCCAACTCATCAGTCCCAGAACTAGTAATATAAAACAGGAAATTTGAGGGAGGATATGAATCTTTTCATGTGGAAACTGTGCGAATGTTACGACGTCTATGAAAAACAAATTAATCACAAACTAATGTTAGTTAATTAGTCGAGGCACTTTCAACTGTGCAAAAACAAACGGCACAATTGAGGGAGTATTTTGAAAGCAATGGGCATTAAACTCACTAAGTATCACAGTATCACACCTAGTGAAAATATTCAAAAGCTATTTTACAGACCAAAGCACAATATCATTTTAATAAAAATCATCTAGATGTAAACAATTGCTTCATAATTTGGCGGTATGAAAACTGACGATCAATTAAACTGTTCAGTGTTTTTCAGTGAGGTGCATTAAAAACACCTGGCGTGTGTTTGTTCTACACAAAACAGTTTTTTCTTCAGAAGTCATTCTTTCCCCAGAAGCTGTTCTTGTTCTGTCTGTGCTTGAAAATTTCAAAGTGACATAGATCATTTATTGTGAGCTGGGATATGACTCGTTTCACTCTGGGAAACCTGCGTCTTTTGAACTTTTTTATTTTTTCCCCTCCCTCTCTGCAGTAAATAACCGTACTTGCGAACATACACGTCACACCGCTGTATAATTCGCATCAGTCCAAATATGTCTAATAAAGTAGAAAAAAACATAAATTTGTTGCTTCCTCGTATAAGTTGCATCTGTTATGCGTCACCACTGACCACGCAGAAACGTGGGCTGGTGTACCAAAAATCAATTGGCTGCTAAATGGTAGCCGTGGGAGCGTGCACGGGAGGACTTAAACAATAATTTAACAAGATTCACATCTAAAAACAATTATTTGTTTGCGCGACATTATATCAAAGGTGTGTCTCATTTGAACTTTTCCTTAATAAATGCACTTTAACGGTCAAATCAGCTGCATTTCAAAAGCTGATTTGCAGCTGCTGGAGAGTGAGCAGAGGGGACTCGTTGTGCATTTCTTCAAAATTTAACAAGATAACCACCTAAAAACAATTATTTTTTTGCTCGACCTTATCAGAGGTGTGTCTCAGTTGAACTTTTCCTTGATAAATGCACTTTAATGGTCAATTCACCTGCATTTGACTTGGCAATGTGGCAAAATGAAGCTCATTTGATAGTTGCTCCAAGAGTTCCGGAGCGAGACCAAGGTGGCTTGGTATGGCAAGCCAAAAGTCTCATTAATAGCCAGTGTTACATATTAATGAGTCTCGTGGCTTGCCATATTACTCAAGGGCCCTCTAGCTGCCGAAAATAATGCTAGTGTTCATTATTTTCAGAATTTTTCAGAATTAATGAAATCGTCAGATCTTAGTCGAAAATTGGGTTACAAATATGGCGGGGGGTATAGTCACTTCCATATATAAAGCCTGAAATACACCTGAGCGTCCTCAGGTACGCCACTCTGCGCGCGCATTTTGTGCGCATGTGTTTTGCTGCTATACTTCAGAAACTATCAGCTTTCAAACGCTCGCGTTCTCCTTGTTGTAATATGAGCAGCTGCGCACGGAGGGGACTCAACTGAGCTCGCTGATTGGTCACTTGCTGACACGCCTACTGAAATGATTGACAGCTTTCAGTCAGCTCATGTAGCTCGCTGAAGACCGCGGCGGTGTTCTGATGCGGTGTTTCTACTATATATGTTATAAAAAGTTCTCTCAGAAATAAAAATAATAACAGGGAGTGCTTTTCCTGCAGCACACAGCCCACCAGGGATATTTAAAACATCGCGCACCCAGGTAGGACCTGAATTCATTCATTTCATTCATGGAGTGAACGGAGGAAGAAGTGATTACTTGACTTTAGGCAAAAAAACAAAAGAAAAGGCCCGATCAGCGATAAAGAAGGGGAATTTATTTCATTTGTGTAACATACAAAACAGTCCGGCGCCGGGGAAGTTTATGGTCAGACACCGCGCATCGCGCACGCGGACGTAAAAAAAAAGCTTTGCGCGTATGTGCCCTGAGGGGCTACGCGGGGCTACGCTTTTGCCTTGACGTACGTACGTTGCGTATAGGCGTATCGTGAGAACGCTCAAGTGTATTTCAGCCTTAAGTCGCAGGGCATGTAAGTTTATGCAAAGAGGTGCAACTTATACGGTGAAAAGTACGGTAATTGTGCACTCTTTGTTTTTCCTCTCTTCAAAATCAGATTTTGTTTCAGCATTCTGGGAAAAAAAGATTAATCAAGGTTTTAGGTTGGCTGTAATAACACCATTTAAAAAAAAAACTGTTATGCAACAAACGCCATTAGAAAATGTGTTTCTTTTTCCTGTTATTGGCCTAAACTCTGGCATTAAAGGCAGCAAGACATCAAAGAATGATAGACCTTTGATTTAATAATGGATGCATGCGATGATTACTGCTTTATCTGTGAGTTGCTTGTCTGTGCCATTTGTTTCATTTATGAGAGAGAAAGAATGTTTCCTGCACAGAGACATGTTAAAGTGCTCAGAAAGCCTTTCCACTGACAGTGTCGTAAGTGAGACATAGGGTAAGTGGACAAGAACAGCGCACAGGAAGACAGAAAAGATCTCGTTAATCAGAAAGAAAAACTGGATTTTGCCTCACAATAGTTCATCATTACCTTCTCGTGATACCTAACGTCCAGATTGGGTAGTAGGATAAGGAGCATAGCTGTAGTTTGTACTGGTAGTTTAAAAACAGAAAAGTTTGCTTTCACATCAAAGATTCTTCCTGTTATGGTTGTACCTGAGTGGATGAGGTAAGGAAACTAATTGGAGGAGTTTTGGAAAGTGGAACCAGAGAGATTTATGAATTTGTCTGACTTAATGAAACGGGGGCAGGCTAAGCATCAGAAATGCTCCATGTTGGGCATGAGCCATGTGCTGTGGCCGGAGAGCCATTAAAGTCCCGCGATTTTACTAAAAATTGTGATCATGACCTAAATTTTCAGGCCAGAGGCAGTTTACACTCCATCATATGGCAAACACGGTGACACAAGCACTGATGCACACACATGCACCAAAGCCCCTTTAGAGCCATCAGTTACCCTAACATGCATGTTTTTGGACGGTGGAATAAAATTAGAGTGCCTGAGGGGTAAAATATGACGATTTCACACTTGGTCAGCTACGTTGACCTGAAAGAGTATAGACTGATGATGGAGGCTCTCTTTGAGCGTTACATCACCGTGGTAACTGAGGTTGAGCTCATAATCTGATCCTGTGCAGGTTACAGGCTCAGACGTTTAGTTAACTGTCAGCCGTAAAACTCAGTCCTTTATTCTGTTACTAATGATATTCTGGATAGAAAAATCTGACATTGCCAACAATGCATGTGTGGTTATCATTGTGCACAATTTCAAATAAACATTACACTGCCACAAAAAAAAATAAACATGAAAATGAAAAATCTGCAGTCCAGCGTTTAGGTGTTGATTGTTACAATTATCACATTTATTAAAAATTAATGTTTATATCCAGAGAAAATCAAGTGGATTTAATGTAATAAACAGATCTATCTTTTTTTATTATTATGACTAGAAGGTTTTTGAAATAACTCATTATTTTCAGTGTAAAAATAACAAAAAATATATGTATGCTTAAAAACTTAAATGCACTTATAGGTCCATCTCTGATGGGCGCCATCAAGTAAAAATGCAGTATGAAATAATAAAACCAGAATTATTTGAACTGTGCTGCACATCATAAGAACCATTTGAAGGATGACATACAATAACATGTATGCATATATTTTTTTATTGTTATTTTTGCCTGGTTTTATCAAAATATCCATTATTCCTCAACATTAGATTTATTTCATTAATACCTCTGTGAATAAATAAAAAACACTGTTTAGTAAATAACAATCTATGTACACTGTTTAGTAAATAACAATTTATGTAAATAAATAAATAAATAAAATTTTTAATACCATATTTTTCGGACTATAAGACGCACTTACAATGGTTTAATTTTCTCAAAAATCAACAGTGAGCATTATAATCCAGTGGACCTTATGTATCAATTCTGGTTGTGCTTAATGACCTGAATTAATTTTATGTGGTACAACTGAACAATGTTGAAAGTTATTGTGAATGAGTTGAATAAAGTTTGACTAATCTGACCGTTTTGTTTTGCTTAATGCTCCTTATAATCTGGTGTGCCTTATAGTCTGAAAAATACGGTAATACAGTAAGCATATTATGGGACAGAATAAAAGGCAATTAAATTTCTTGATTGTGGGAAAAATAGATTGTGGACTTAGAAGTTGTCAATATTTTGTGTGTTTATTCTGATTCATACAGTTGTCTGCAACGTATGAGGAAAAATCCTCTCCTGCTTTTGTGCTGATGACAATTTATTTTTGGAATCGATATTCACTTACCAGTAATGAGCTGCAACCTGCAGCCTTTTATGAATGACATATTGGAACATCTTCAGTCTCTCTTTAATTTGACCATATAACTATTTGCTGGACTGGTGTAATATGAGTGAAAGAATTGTCAAATGATACATGGAACACTGCTTTTATTGTGAAGGAACACCAGATCTTAAGTTGTAGACGTTTTAGGCTTTGATCCGACCAGGTTAAAGAAAGCTTTGTGTTACTGAACAAGCTTCATGGTATATTCCACTAGATAAAATAGCCCAACCAAAATAAATAAATAAAATTTAATTAATAAAAAAATAAAAAAGCCTTGCAGGTAAAATATCTGAATTGGAAATCATCCTGTAGCAATACCTGCAGTCATAACCACCACAAAGCATTTCAGCTTGTGTGTTTCTTTTTTAAATATTTTGTTTTTAATGATTATGAACTAATTTAATTCGCAATCTCCTTATATCACTGCAAAAGTACAACACATTTTCTTATTGAACAGTCAGTTCAAGAAATAATTTCTGAACTTTTCAGCCAATATAATAGAAAACACAAATTGCAAAATACAATATCAAACAAGTATTTTTCGTCCATTAAGAGACTTGAAAAATACGGGAAGCCATCAGAAAAGACAGTAAAAGCGGCTCTTTGAATCATTGACCTCAATAATTACTCAAGCAGATTTCAGCTGAGATGCTTAACCATTATCTACACAAACATACTACTTCCATGCCAATAACCTTTGCTGCTGTGGAAGGACTTTTAGCTGATCCTAGCTTGGTTAAGTGTTTCTCTCCAGGCAGAATTCCCACAAAAGTCACAACAGAAGAGTAAAAAATATATATATATATATATAGAAACTGTCATATAAAAGAGGGATTCTAGCTTTATTGGGTCAAATGTTCTTGCAAAGAAAATGTGCAATGCATAAATAAAACCTCATTCTGGTTTGCCCTCCAAATCTAAGTGAAACCTTTTATTTATTTCAGGAACGGCTCTCGTGTTTTGACAGATTGTTTACTTTAAGACTCGGTTTGAGAATGAGCTAAAATTGTTTGCTTGCTCAGTTTTACTCAGTTTATCCACCGAGTCTCCCTGTCCCACCTGGATTAGCTACAAATCAGTTTACAGAGGGGTTGGGAGGATTTTCCACAAGTCTTTCTTCAAATGACATATGTCTGACTTCTATAATAAAAGGTAATTAAAATGTAAGGGCAGCCACCTCTCTAACTTTAGGTTTTTTTTCTATCACTGCTACAAGGTGCTATTAAATGAGATTTTAGCTGCTTCCATCTCCTCCTTCACTTGGGCTTGAGTCGTCAATTTGGAGGAATTCGCGATCCCGGGCCAATAGCTTGATCCTCAAAAGGTCAGAGGTGCACAACAAGAGACGGATCGCGCAGCCGCCCCTCTGCAGGAATCGTCTCATATCGTTTACAGCACAGCGGGTTGCTTTCACAGTGCTGCGCTCAGGATTGTGACATGGCCAAAAGTGACAACTTGAAGTGTACATAAAACACTGTGAGGGTTGGCATTCCATGCCCACTGAAGAAAACAGAATGGAAAAACAAAAAGTTCTGAGATGCTAATTTTTCATAGTCACTGTACACCTCAGTTTTGTGACGGCGCTGACACACAGCTGAGCACAGCTCCAACACTGTTCAGCCTAATGATGTTGCTGTTAATGAGGCCCTGTTTGATGACACGCTGGTTAACGTCTATTGAATATGAGCACAAAATATGCAAATTAAAGATGGATTGTGAAGAACTAACAACGTTATCATTTTAAAGTCTAGACTTTTGTGAAGGAATGCATATCGCTCGCTATGGTTCATTTTAAACTGAATCGGTTTGATGCTGAGAAGGAACGTAGGTACAGCCATTTTGGTTCATCCTTATAAACAATGGTAAACACAAGACGTGGCATTATGAGTTCTTGAGAAAAGTATTGGCACACTGAGTAACATTGAAGATGACTCTCAGTAACTGCCGTATCCGATTTTAGCTCGATATTTATAAAATTAAAGACCGTGTAAAGTGAAATTAAATGTGTGTTTTTAGTTTGTCACATGGCATAAATATGTGTTATTAATCACCCATATAAATCTGACTGATTAAAAACATTGTTTACCTTATAAAATTAAGTCTCAAAAATCATGAAAAAACATGATTTTGCCTTGCCCTGGAACGCTGGGGGCGTGTCAGTGCGTGGGCGTGGTTTCAGCGCAGCTGCGCTCGTGTCCTGCCCCTGCCCTGAGCTGACTGTGTGGAGAGGCAGGCAGCAGAGATCCAGTAAACCTGCTCTGTTTTTATCTGAGTTCTGTCTGTAACAGCAGCTACTTTTTCCAAGAGTTACGCTGTTTTTGTAAATAGTTTTCTTGTGTGTTTTTAATCTGGAAAAAAAAAAAAAAAAAGAGTTGTACCATGCGGGAATTGAACCCGTGGGGTTTGGGACGGAAGGCAAGCGCTTTATCCATTGACCTATCCAAGCATTACAGATACTTGGTATAAAACCACGCGGTATAAAAACATGTTATGATTTGTACGGGTGCCCTGACCATTGCGACATCCAGGGAAGATGCACGAACGAGGCATAATTGATTAGCTAGCTAACAATGAACAAAATATCTATGCTATTGCTATCTGATGCTATCTGCGATTCGCGAGTGAACGGCTCCACCCATGCGAAGAACAATTTATATGACTGGAGCTGCAGGGGGTGGGGCTATACTAATGAGGACCGCGTGACGAAACGCGGTCCCGTTTAAACCACGCCTAAAAAATCCTGAAACAGACATATCTTTATACACAGTTTCATCTATAACTCCAAAATTAATTGAGCTACAATTTTGAGACTTTTTACTCATTTACAACATTACAATTATGACATTTATAATGTTTATTTAAGAAAATATTGAAATTCACTTTACACGGTCTTTAATGGTTATAAATATTTTTGAATGGCTAATGTTGATAACCTGTCACTGCAATTTTGAATTGTGTTGACTCCCAAAAGTTAAAGAGATGTACATAGTAGTCCCTCGCTAACTTGTGGTTCGTATATCGCGGACTCGCTCTATCGCGATTTTTCAAATTAAGATTGGACATGACACAGTGGACTGACTGATGGATGAGCCGCACGATTGTCATCAAATTTTTATATTTAAAAAAAACATTTTAAATTACCGGTATTTAGCGCCTGCTGCACATTTATGCAGCCCAGAGCTGCAGAAAAAGCTTCCTCCTGCAGCTTGGTGCAGCCATTACTGCAAGATAAACTTCCTGCTGCAGCTGATCAGCATGCAGAGTGGAGAAGTGGGCGTGGCCAAGAGTGCTTGCAGGTGGCAAAGAGCAGAGGAGGCAGGGAGCTGAAATCATGACATCCTGTGTTTTTTTTAGAGCTTGAGAACTTAGAATATTGCAAAAGTGTGGGAAAGATTTAAAACACCTTTATTTATTTATTTATAATGTATATATGTATGTACTTTGTATGTATGTATGTATGCTAAAATAAACTACTACTTGTACTGACTACTATTCCTCATGGTTTTTCACTTATCGCTGGTCTTCAGGGTACAGATCCCCCGCGATAAACGAGGGACAACTCTAAACATTAAACTTTTTCCTTAGAAACTTTTGAGTGTTTAGTGGTTTACAATATATTTTGCTAACACACCTACAGTACTGATTCCAGCAGATAATGACAAAGTAGACAAAAATGTTGCACAATGTGTTGTGCTCAAAATCTGTGTTGGGGACAATGCTCAGCTATTTCCACACCAAACTTTAGCTCATTATCTGTCAAATTGGCTGCGTTGTAGCCACTTTTTATTTTTGCTAAGATTGCTTAGCTGTCGCAGCCATTTTAAACTGGGCTGACACTAAAAGTTTATTAGTTGTAGATGTCCCTTAAGTTCTGATCCATTCAGTGATTTTCACGATATTTTATTAACACTACACAAACAGAGCAAAACTTTGTCACTTCTTTGATTTTTGGCAGCAAGTAATAAAAAAAATGTATTTATTTAATTAAAGACTAGCACACATTTGGATAATGTCATATATTTTTTGCAGTATTTGGTAGGGATGGGGCAGATCCGATCCAGTATTGGTATCGGTATCCGATACCAGCATTATTTAAGTATTGGGTATCGGATCCAACCTGCCGATACTTTTCCGATCCAGTTTCAAAGAGCACTTGTGTTCAATCACAATCTGTGACTGCCCTTTTTAACATTGTGTGAGATAAACCCAATGAAGACACTCTTAAGCCTTCCCTATTGTAAGGCTTAAGAGTGTCTTCATTGGGTTTATCTCACACAATGTTAAAATGAATAGTTTGGGTGCAAAAGTTTCATTATACAGAGTCAAATACCTGAACAGTATCGGATCGGGAAAGTATCGGTATCGGTCGATACTGAGTTAATACGTATTGGTATCGGATCGGAAGTGAGAAATGTGGATCGGTGCATCCCTAGTATTTGGTGTAGGAGGATAAAAGATTGTGTGTTATGTAAGCACAGGCAATCTCTAAATGTAGTTTATCTACAACCCGTCATGGTGTTCAGTCAAATGATAAGTCATCAAAACAAGAAAATACAACAGGAGTGAAAAAAAAAATCTATAATCTCACTGTTTGTCTTTATGTAACTTTCCCAAATCATATTCTGTGTTCACACATAAGCCGTTTGCTCCTAAGAATACCTCGACACTTCCCGATGACGCACGTCTTCTCAGGTCTGCCCGTCTCAGCCAACTTCTGGCCGATAGCGGTGGTGGTGGTTGTAAATTACGCTGCAGGTTTCTGGAGCTCAGTTTTGCTGAAAGTGACTCCCTGTTTGAAACATGCACGCACACACAGACTTCCCAAACACACACACACACACACATGCAGGAGCTCTTTAATGGCTCAAGATGGTGACTTGGCTGGAGCATCATCCTTAAAAGTGTCATGTCACTAAATATATATATATATTTTTTAAACTAAATGTCTCAGGGGAATAATTAAATCTGCTGCATGCTGCAGCTTTGTATTTAATTATAACTCTTGTACACTCACGGGCACAACTCCTTGCAGGAAATGTAGTGCTTGAATAAAATAAGACCCTGCTGTCCAGTGTTGCACCTTATTTTTATCATCCACCCCCAATAGGGAGGGTGGAAAAATAATTGTTTTGCCTTTTGGGGTTTGT
>JBBPBX010001244.1:27618-61618 GCA_038048925.1 Garcialebias charrua | reverse complement strand
ACACACACACACACACACACACACACACACACCACTGCAACAAAAGCTGGGGTAAGAAGTGTCTAATAACTGTTTGTCTCACTGGCTTCATCAGCATTTATTGTGTGAATGTTCATGAAGCACTCACTCTATTGTGATCCACTTTTGTTCCGTACGTTTTTCAGCTTCTTTCTCATTCCACAATTTTTGTGCTATTTCAACAATTCATGTATATAAACGTGCAACTTTAACTTTTTGAAATATTTAGCCTTTTCTGACATTTTTTCCTCATATAAAAATAATTGAGCTCATTTTACATCCTTCACATCTTTAGATGTGTTTACAGCCTTTTACTGCTCCTTTCACATTTTGTTCTGCTTTAGCTTCTTTCAGCTTCCTTGTGCAAATTTAAACTTTTTTCCAGCTAATTTCAGCTGCTTGTTCAGCTGTTTTGGGCTCCTTTCAGATTCGTTCTGCTAACTACAACATTTTTGTGCTTCTTCTAACTTTTTCCTGCTAATAGTGTCCTGAAAGGCGCTTTAAATAAAATTAAAAAAAAAGATAATTTCAGCTTGTTATGCTCCTTCAGCTTATTTCTGCAAGTTTCAGCTTTTTCTGCTATTTCAATTCAATTCAGTTTACAAAGTATTTATATAGTGCCAAGTCACAACAGAAGTCATCTCAGGGCACTGAACAGAAACATTCAAATATAAAAATAAGTTCACAGAAACATTCATATAAAAAAATTAACACTATTTATCTGAGGAGTAGACTGCTTTGAGTGTAAAGGTATTGTGACATGATGTTGGAAATTTGCACATTTGTCAGAACATATACTGTATATCTTATATCATTCAGCTCTGTTCGTTTTTGCAAAATAAATTATAAATATATTAAAATTTAATTCCAAGTTATGTTAGTTTTTTCTCTGGGACACGCCCCTAAAAATCTGCGCATTTCCACAAAACGTCATGTGACGTGACAACGGGAAGGCACGCTCCAACGCGCATTTAAATAATAATGGCGGAGCATGTCCGATTGCGTTTGAGATCTATCATTTTAAAACGGTAAATCATCCAAAACTCTCATTAATAAACCCTCCCTGAATAAATAAACGTCCTGATGTTACTTCATCGCGCTAGCCTGGCCCTCGCCTTCCTGCACAGCTCCGCTCAATTCTCATTTCCCTTCACTGCACAGTCTGGGACTTCTCCCATTAACAACGATTTCTCCGGTAGATTTTTGTTCGGACCAATCAGAGAACAGAAGGGGCGGAGTTTTTGGCCCCTAACCCACGCCCCCACCTGTCCCAGCGCAGCCAGCAGCGAGCATTCGCATGTTCTCATTCAAAGCGATGCAGGACTGTTTTATATGTGACACAAATTTATTAATTTCCCCTTCTTAATCCCTTATCTGGAGTTTTCTTTTGTTTTTTTTCCCAAAAGTCAAGTAATCGCTCCCTCCTCCTTCTCCTCCACCCTCCGTTGAGTGAAATGAACAAGGAGGAAATGGCTGAGGTTGTCACGAGAATTAAACTCGGGTTTTACGTTGCTGACCGAGTCCCATCAGATTTTCTGGTCTTTTGGTGAGCTGGACCAGCGATCCATGGTTTTATTTTATTTTATTAAAATGTTTTAACATACAGAATTTGCGCAGCGAGAGAAAAGCTGCAGGAGGCGGAGCAGTTGTCAGTCAAGTTCACCAGAGCACGGGGGGTGGCTCTGAGGGGAGGGAGCAGAATGCTTTCCCTGTTCAAAATATCCAATGGTTTTGTTCCTCAGCAGAGGCCAACGCCTCCAGCAAGAATCGTTTCTCTATGGAAAAAGTCCAGACCCTTGTCTGAAGCGAAGTGAAGGACAGGGTCTGGTTTCAACCAGGCTATCATCGCGCAGACATAATTTAAAAATACATTATTAGAAAAGTGTGTGCGCAACTCATGTTATTTCGGCTATTTTTTTTAACAGCGAACAAAAACAACTTATTGTTAGTACTTGAATGTATTAAAGCAATTGAAGGGTTATTATTCATCAAATACAGTTATTGGACACTCGATCAATGGAAAAGTGATTTAGACACGGTTTATTTTTTACACAGTAGCTATGTGGGGTTAGCTTCTCCTGTGGTTCTTTGTTCTTGGGCTAACGCTAACAGAGGCCCGATCGCGTTTGAGATCTATCATTTTAAGACAGTAAATCATCCAAAACTCTCATTAATAAACCCTCCCTGAATGAAAAAACGTACTGATGTTACTTGATCGCGCAGACATAATTTAAAAAGACATTATTAGAACTGGAGGGTGCGCCTCCTGGGGACTCCCTTGTTCTGCTGGGGGACTTCAACGCTCACGTGGGCAATGACAGTGAGACCTGGAGGGGTGTGGTTGGGAGGAACGGCCCCCCTGATCTGAACCCGAGTGGTGTTCTGTTGTTGGACTTCTGTGCTCGTCATGGATTGTCCATAACGAACACCATGTTCAGGCATAAGGGTGTCCATATGTGCTCTTGGCACCAGGACACCCTAGGTCGTAGTTCAATGATCGACTTTGTTGTCGTCTCATCTGATCTGCGGCCGCATGTCCTGGACACTCGGGTGAAGAGAGGGGCGGAGCTGTCAACTGACCACTACCTGGTGGTGAGTTGGCTCCGATGGTGGGGGAGGATGCCGGTCAGACCTGGCAGACCCAAACGTATTGTGAGGGTCTGCTGGGAACGTCTGGCAGAGTCTCCCGTAAGACGGAGCTTTAACTCCCACCTCCGGGAGAGCTTTGAACACGTTCCGAGGGAGGCGGGGGACATTGAGCCCGAGTGGGCCATGTTTCGCGCCTCTATTGTCGAGGCAGCTTATCGGAGTTGTGGCCGCAAGGTTGTTGGTGCCTGTCGTGGTGGCAACCCTCGAACCCGGTGGTGGACACCGGCGGTGAGGGATGCTGTCAAGCTGAAGAAGGAGTCCTATTGGGCCTTTTTGGCCTGTGGGACCCCGGAAGCAGCAGATAGGTACCGGCAGTCCAAGCGGCATGCGGCTCGGGTGGTTGCTGAGGCAAAAACTCGGGCGTGGGAGGAGTTCGGAGAGGCCATGGAGAATGACTTCCGTACGGCTTCGAGGCGATTCTGGTCCACCATCCGGCGTCTCAGGGGGGGAAAGCGGTACGCGACCAACACCATTTATGGTGGGGATGGCGTGCTGTTGACCTCAACTCGGGATGTTGTGAGTCGGTGGGCGGAATACTTCGAAGACCTCCTCAATCCTACTGGCACGTCTTCCACTGAGGAAGCGGAGCCTGGGGACTTTGGATCGGGCTCTCCAATCTCTGGTGCGGAGGTCGCCGAGGTGGTTAAAAAGCTCCGCGGTGGCAAGGCTCCGGGGGTGGATGAGATTCGTCCTGAGTTCCTTAGGGCTCTGGATGTTGTGGGGTTGTGTTGGCTTACGCGACTCTGCAATATCGCGTGGACATCGGGGGCAGTTCCCTTGGATTGGCAGACTGGGGTGGTGGTTCCCCTATTCAAAAAGGGGGACCGTAGGGTGTGTTCCAACTATAGAGGGATCACACTCTTAAGCCTCCCTGGTAAGGTCTATTCAGGGGTTCTGGAGAGGAGGGTCCGTCGGATAGTCGAACCTCGGATTCAGGAGGAGCAGTGTGGTTTTCGTCCTGGTCGTGGAACACTAGACCAGCTCTACACCCTCAACAGGGTCCTGGAGGGTGCGTGGGAGTTTGCCCAACCAGTTTACATGTGCTTTGTGGACTTGGAGAAGGCATTCGACCGCGTCCCTCGGGGGGTTCTGTGGGGGTACTCCGGGAGTATGGGGTACCAGGCCCATTGATATGGGCTGTTAGGTCCCTGTACGACCGGTGTCAGAGCTTGGTCCGCATTGCCGGCAGTAAGTCAGGCTCGTTTCCGGTGAGAGTTGGACTCCGCCAAGGTTGCCCTTTGTCACCGATTCTGTTTATAACTTTTATGGACAGAATTTCTAGGCGCAGCCAAGGTGTTGAGAGGATCCGTTTTGGTGGCCTTAGAATCGCTTCTCTGTTTTTTGCAGATGATGTGGTCCTATTGGCTTCATCAGCTCGTGATCTACAGCTTTCGCTGGAGCGGTTTGCAGCTGAATGTGATGCGGCCGGGATGAGGATCAGTTCCTCCAAATCCGAGGCCATGGTCTTGAGCCGGAAAAGGGTAGCGTGCCCTCTCCGGGTCGGGGAGGAGGTCCTGCCCCAAGTGGAGGAGTTTAAGTATCTCGGGATCTTGTTCACGAATGAGGGAAAACTGGAGCGTGAGATCGATAGGCGGATAGGTGCAGCGTCCGCAGTGAAGCGGGCGCTGTACCGGTCTGTCGTGGTGAAGAGAGAGCTGAGTCAAAAGGCAAAGCTCTCAATTTACCGATCGATCTACGTTCCCACCCTCATCTATGGTCATGAGCTTTGGGTTATGACCGAAAGAACAAGATCTCGGATACAAGCGGCTGAAATGAGTTTTCTCCGCAGGGTGGCTGGACTCTCCCTTAGAGATAGGGTGAGAAGCTCAGTCATCCGGGAGGGACTCGGAGTAGAGCCGCTGCTTCTCCACATCGAGAGGAGCCAGTTGAGGTGGCTCGGGCATCTGGTTAGGATGCCTCCTGGACGCCTCCCTGGTGAGGTGTTCCGGGCATGTCCCACCGGGAGGAGACCCAGAGGAAGACCCAGGATACGCTGGAGGGACTATGTTTCTCGGCTGGCCTGGGAACGCCTTGGGATTCCCCCAGAGGAGCTGCTCCAAGTGGCTGGGGAGAGGGAAGTCTGGGCCTCCCTACTTAGGCTGCTACCCCCGCGACCCGACCCCGGATAAGCGGAAGAAAATGGATGGATGGATGGATGGATTATTAGAAAAGTGTGTGTGCTACTGATTCGGCTAGCTTGTTAGCAGCGAACATAAAGAATCTGCCGTGATAATTGGCTTTATACACTCACAGTGTATAAAGTAAAACAACATGAACTCACGTAAAATATATAGTTTATAATCTAAAACACTACACACCTCCGATTATGTTTACACAAAGACTTACTCATCTCCTGGACAGTTTTCCGACGGTAGCTTCCCTGCGTTGTTTTGACGTGGTAGCTGTGGGACTTTCTTCTGTAGATTTTCTTTTAAAAATAGTAGGAATAGCATCCGGTTTTAAAAGTCTTCTCCATCTTACTGGTAATCCTAAAGATTCTTTTATACCAGGTCCTGAAAACAATCGGCAGTGAAATGGTCGCTGCAGACATACGACTCTTTAGTAGGAACCCACCGGTCCTTGTCTGGTCCATTCTTGTCGAAGTTTCTCATCTTTTGGAAATTTGTGAAGGCTCACTTGTTCACTGCTGATATTACAACACCCAAATGTGCTACAACGTGACGGCATTTTTCAAGTTACACAAATAAAAGAGGCGATCCTTCAGGAAATGAATGTGTATGGCAAGCAGTTAAAAAACACCAGACAAACGGGCAAGGCTCTGCCTTCTGCCCGTTGTCACGTCACGATGACGTTTTGCGTAAATGCGCAGATCTTTAGGGGCGTGTCCCAGAGAAAAAATTACCATAACTTGGAATGAAATTTTAATATATTTATAATTTATTTTGAAAAAACTAACAGAGCTGAATGATATAAGATATATATGTTCTGACAAATATGCAAATTTCCAACATCATGTCACAATACCTTTAACTGCAGGCAAAAATTATGGAATCACTTTGAATATGGTGCAGATTTAGTGATTGAGATAAATTAAATAACACATCAGCTTACCAAACACTGTGTATAAACTTTGCCTTTAAACCCTCATAGAAGTGAGGAACAAGCAGCTTTTCTACAGCTTGTTTGGGCCATGTGCTTTTTCTGCAGCTCTGGGCTGCACAAATGTGCAGCAGGTGCTAAATAATTTATTTTAAATAAAGATTCCATGCCGATCGTGCAGCTCATCCATCAATCAGCCAATTGTGTGTCATGTCCAGTTTTATTTTGAACCGATAAACGAACCATGAAGTAGTGAGGCATTACTGTATTTCAAAAGTATTTGGTGCCTCGGTGCTCCAGGAGTGCGCAGAGGGAGGAAATCAGGAAGGAGGAACACTGCACATTTCTTCTAAATTTAACACCATAAGCAACTAAAACAATTATTTGTTTGCTCAACATTATATCAGAGGTGTATCTCAGTTGAACTTTTACTTAATAAATGCACTTTAATAGTCAAATCAGCTGCATTTCTCCAGGGCGGTGCAGCGAAATGAAACTGATTTGATGGTTGATCCAAGCGAGTTGGATGAAGGTGGCAGGCCAATTGTGTCATTAATAACCACTTTTACCTATTACATACGGTGGCCGAGGGGTGCAAACGCGCTGCAAAAACAGAACAGCACGCTGCAAAAAGAAAACGGCGTTCCAAAAGTTGAAACACGCATCAAAATGAAAACAACAGCGTTCCAAAAGTTGAAACACGCATCAAAATGAAAACAGCAGCTTTCCAAAAGTTGAAACACACATCAAAATGAAAACAACAGCGTTCCAAAAGTTGAAACACGCATCAAAATGAAAACAGCAGCGCTCCAACAGATGAGGCGCACTGCAAAAGATAAGTCGCGCTCCCAAAAGAGGACGACCTGCAAATACAGAACGAGCTGCAAATAGAAAAGCCACAACGGAAGTGCTCCAGACCACTAGGGGCAGTCGAACAAAGAACAAATCATAAGCATATTATAGTTTTCGGAATGGCAATAGTTATTTGTGTATTTTAACTTGAAGAATGTTTTACACATCAAAACTGTCCCATTGTATTTGTTTTAATAATGTGCGATAGAGTGATAACGTATTGATGCTTGGTTGGCTTAGTGGTCTAACACAATGCCTCGAATGTGGGAGATCTGGGTTCGATTCCCGGGCTCGGAAATTTTTGTGGTATTAATTTTTTTTTTTTAAGCCTTTTGTTTTGGATAAATCGGATGGAATAGATAAATACATCTACATGTTTATTATTTGTTGTTGCTTGGTTTATGTTGTTGGCAAGACTTTTAGCTTGTTTTAGGTTGTTGCTGGAGGAGGCGTGACAACCCCCAACCTCCTCCCCACGCCTGCTGCCTAAAACAAACTAAAACTCTAGCCACCAACATAAACCAAGCAACAACAAAGAATAAACATGTAGATGTATTTATCTATTCCACCCGATTTATCCAAAACAAAAGGCTTTAAAAAAAAAAAGAAATTAATACCACAAAAATTTCCGAGACCGGGAATCGAACCCAGGTCTCCCACATTCGAGGCAATGTGTTAGACCACTAAGCCAACCGAGCATCAATACATTTCATCACTATCGCACAGTATTAAAACAAATACAACGAGATAGTTTCGATGTGTAAAATATTCTTCAGTAATAAATAAGTTAAAATACACAAATAACTATTGCCATTCCGAAAACTATAATATGCTTATGATTTGTTCTTTGTTCGACTGCCCCTAGTGGTCTGGAGCACTTCCGTTGTGGCTTTTCTATTTGCAGCTCGTTCTGTATTTGCAGGTCGTCCCCTTTTGGGAGCGCGACTTATCTTTTGCAGTGCGCCTCATCTGTTGGAGCGCTGCTGTTTTCATTTTGATGCGTGTTTCAACTTTTGGAACGCTGCTGTTTTCATTTTGATGCGTGTTTCAACTTTTGTAACGCTGTTGTTTTCATTTTGATGCGTGTTTCAACTTTTGTAACGCTGTTGTTTTCATTTTGATGCGTGTTTCAACTTTTGGAGCGCCGTTTTCTTTTTGCAGCGCGTTTGCACCCCTCGGCCACCGTAATTACATGATACAATAGCATGCCATACTACTCAAGCGACATCTAGAGGCTGAAAATTGTAGTGTTCAATATTTTCAGTCAGAATGAATGAAAACGGTCATATCTCAGTCAAAAATATTTTATAAATACGGGGAAAAACATAAATAAGTCACTTCGGCATATAAGTCGCAGGGCATGTAAATTGGGGGGGGGCGACTTGTCGTCAGAAAAATACTGTAAATATAAAGAGATGTCTATGTTATTCTCATGTGAAACCTGTTTTTCTCCTTGTTTTATTCAGACCAACGTGGCCCTCGTCTCCCCTCTCCTTCGTTTGGAGAACAACCACTGCCACATCGAGGAGAGCGAGTATGTTCTGAAGAAGGCCCACAAGTACAGCGAGCTCATTATTCTCTATGAAAAGAAAGGCTTGCACCAGAAGGGTAAGACTCAGACTGCTGGTTGATTATCTTCAACTCATTTTATTTATGTACTGCCAGTTCACAGCAGAAGTCGTCTCAGGGCACAGCACAAAACATTCACATACATTTTAAAGTGACAATAATTAAAAGTTGTCTAAGGAAGCCAGCAGATGGCATCAAATCACTTTGTCACCATCTCCCATCCTGATCAGCACATTGGCAACAATGGATAGGAACTGAACCAGGCACAGGATTACTTGTTGGAAGAATAGTCTTCATTTTTATGGGACGTTTTCAGATTTAACAGTGGTTACACTAGAAATAATTTTTGATCACCATTCTATTAGGTTACTGTCACAACGTGGCACATGAGACTTTAAAAGAATTGGTGTTTTACTATTATTACCTATACTTTTTTACAAGAATTAAAAGAAAGTAGCTACTCATTACTAGGAAGAACATGGCAGGTTTTATTTTAGAATTATTTCTGTATTTATTTGATTATCAAACATGGCATGGATTTGCTGTACAGTGATGTGATCCTTTGACTTGTTTTTGGCTCTTTATGTTTTAAAAAGTGAGATCCTTGTTAATAAAGTGTATTTAAATGTACATTCTGTGAACACCTATTTATCATGCTAAGCTGATGTTAAAATGAGCAATGTGGATAGTAAGAGTTAGGATAATCAACTGAACAGGTTTTTTAGTTTCTCACTTCCTGCCAGACCTTTTCTGCCTTTATCATTACTTTTTAGCTCTAAATACAAAACTGATTTTAAACTAAATAGTTGTATAATCCTCAGCTTTAATAAACACCAGTTGTGTGCTTGTAACAAAGCAGCATCTTTAAGTTTGCCAGCTCGGTGAGAGTGCACAGTTTATTTCAGAAGGAGGCCTCTTGTGGTGGTGGTTTGGGTGTGTGTTGGATTATTTTTTATTCAAGTTCTGTTGAAGAAGATATGCAGCACATGATGACTGATCTCACATAGGCTCTTCCTACTCTTCACTTGCTTGTCTCTCCTCACCCCGATAGTTGTGAAATGCTTCAAAAAAACTGGTCATGACCCACATCAAAACAACCATCAACATTAACGAAGACCCTCATCAGTACGCATACCGCAAGAACCAATCAACAGAGGACGCCATCTCCTCTGTGGTCCACACTGCTCTCACCCACCTGGAACAGAAAAACTCATATGTCCGTATGCTCTTTGTGGACTTCACATCTGCCTTCAACACCATGATCCCCCAAACCCTGATGGACAAACTATTCACACTTGGACTAAGCCCCTCCATTTGTAACTGGGTACTAGACTTCTTAACAAACAGACCACAGTCAGTGAGGATCCACAACTTCTCCTCCTCCACCATAACCCTCAGCACTGGCTCTCCACAGGGATGTGTGTTGAGCCCTCTCCTGTTCACTGCTCACATATGATTGTGCAGCCACCCATCCAGGCTGTCATATTGTAAAGTTTGCAGATGATACAGCTGTGGTGGGATGCATCACAAACAATTATGAGTCCAGCTACAGACAGGAGGTGGAACACCTGGAGAGCTGGTGCAAGGACAATAACCTTCACATCAATGTGAAGAAGACAAAGGAGATGATTGTGGACTTCAGAAGGAACAAACACACCCACACCCCACTGAACATAAGAGGATCTGCAGTGGAAGTGGTCTCCAGCTACAAATACTTGGGTGTACACATGAATGATAACCTCAGCTGGAGCAACAACACCACCAGCCTGATCAAGAAAGGTCATCAGAGACTCTACTTCCTCAGACGGCTGAGACGAGCTGGTCTGAGCAGCCCAGTCCTCACCTCCTTCTACAGGTGTGCAGTGGAGAGCATCCTGTGCTCCAGCATCAATGTGTGGCATGGAGGCTGCACAGCTGCAGAAAGAAAAGCTTTACAGAGAGTGGTGAAGGCTGCACAGAAGTTGTTGGAGTCAGTCTCCCCACCATCACAGACATTTACACCTCCAGATGCAGGAAGAGGGCCACCTGCATCATGAAGGACCCCACTCACCCAGCACACACTTTTGCCCCACTCCCCTCAGGAAGGAGGTTGAGGAGCATTAAGTGTAGAACCACTAGACTGAGGAACAGCTTCTACCCTGAGGCTGTTAGACTCATGAATATCTAACCAGAATAATCACTGTGAAATATCACATCATGTTGCTGCTGATCTGTTTCATGTTGCTGCTGATCTGTTTCATGTTGCTGCTGATCTGTTTCATGTTGCTGCTGATCTGTTTCATGTTGCTGCTGATCTGTTTCATGTTGCTGCTGATCTGTTTCATGTTGCTGCTGATCTGTTTCATGTTGCTGCTGATCTGTTTCATGTTGCTGCTGATCTGTTTCATGTTGCTGCTGATCTGTTTCATGTTGCTGCTGATCTGTTTCATGTTGCTGCTGATCTGTTTCATGTTGCTGCTGATCTGTTTCATGTTGCTGCTGATCTGTTTCATGTTGCTGCTGATCTGTTTCATGTTGCTGCTGATCTGTTTCATGTTGCTGCTGATCTGTTTCATGTTGCTGCTGATCTGTTTCATGTTGCTGCTGATCTGTTTCATGTTGCTGCTGATCTGTTTCATGTTGCTGCTGATCTGTTTCATGTTGCTGCTGATCTGTTTCATGTTGCTGCTGATCTGTTTCATGTTGCTGCTGATCTGTTTCATGTTGCTGCTGATCTGTTTCATGTTGCTGCTGATCTGTTTCATGTTGCTGCTGATCTGTTTCATGTTGCTGCTGATCTGTTTCATGTTGCTGCTGATCTGTTTCATGTTGCTGCTGATCTGTTTCATGTTGCTGCTGATCTGTTTCATGTTGCTGCTGATCTGTTTCATGTTGCTGCTGATCTGTTTCATGTTGCTGCTGATCTGTTTCATGTTGCTGCTGATCTGTTTCATGTTGCTGCTGATCTGTTTCATGTTGCTGCTGATCTGTTTCATGTTGCTGCATTGGCGTATTGTTTTTATGCTAGTAGTATGTATTTAGTTGATGTTTTTTCTGTTTTTCTTTTTACATTTTATTGTTGGATGTAACTGAGACCCGGTATACATAAATTTGTTCCACCACATATACCACATGTGGTGCAAATGACAAATAAAGAAACTCTGACTCTGATAAGCTGGCCACCATCTACTGCAGGTAAGACTCAAAATGCCCAAACATACACTTAAGACCAGAAACTAGAGTACTTCGTAAAATGATGGCTCAGACCCTTTAAAGTGAGGTTCTGTGGTAAGTTTATAAAAAATTAGTATATTTCTTGCTGAAGAGAGCTCTTTGAATGATCATTGTTCAAATAAATAGAGTGCAGTTCTCTCCGGACTGACAAGCTAATGGCCACTCTTGAGAAGTGCCAAGTGCAAAGTGGATTGCTGCACATTATAACAACTCAAATTTAAAAAAAAAAAATTTTTTATAAACGGTTCACATGAATGATGTCTAACAAATCTTCTGATTTGCATTAAATGTTTACGCCTGGAGAAATATGATATTCTCACTAAAAGTGCCCGAGGATGCACAGCATTTGCTACAGCTAGCTGCTGCTGATGCTGATTCTATGTATACAACATGCAAAAAAAAAAAACACTCTACTCTAAATTAATTCTGTAATATTTCTTTATATGATGTTTTAATCACTTTTATGAAAAGGGACCGTTTTGGGCCCAAAGGTGTTAAGTGTATGGCCATTTAAAAGGTGTCAGGGTTAAAACAAAAGTAGCCAAGAAGTGCATATTTTCATTGTGTTCACTTGGGACTACAGTACAGAGAAACCAACCTAACCTTATCCTCTTTAATACTGTGATTCCATTGCCCCACACATTAAACAGCCTATTCAAATAAAGCCCCATTCATAGATTCAACGTTTTTCTGACAAGCACAATCCCACCATGCAAAGCCTTTTTAATTTGAGTGTGTTCAGTCATGGTGGTGACCCAGCTGTAATGGTGGTAACCATGTGACAATATCAGGAAGCCTTTTTAATTTGAGTGTGTTCAGTCATGGTGGTGACCCAGCTGTAATGGTGGTAACCATGTGACAATATCAGGAGCATACCAGAGTCACAAGGGGCACATCACCCAGGGCAACTCACTGACCCATAACATAGCTTAACCAGTCGTCGCACTCGCACACTCAGTGAGCAATATATGAAAAAAGTTCAAGTGCCAGAATAAAGAAAAGCTTTTGTTTAATGAAAAAAGTTAGGAAAAAACTAATAGTTTCAGTGAAGAAATTATTAGTCAATTTAACGAGAAAGAGCAAGTTTATCCAAATAAGAAAAGATTTATCTATTACTTTGTTTGATACCACAATAGAATAAAGGCTTTTGTTTTTTAAGCTTCATTTTACTATTTAAAATACAAAATGTAGTTTCACCAAAAAAAGCTGACCAAACCCTGATATCTAGTTGAGCTAACAAAAACTGCAATGGAATACAGGTGGTCCCCGATTTACGAGCGCTCTTACTTACGAGGTTCCGGATTTACGAGGTTATCATATTTTATAAAAATATGGGGGAAAAAATTGTTTTGTTTTGTTTAAATGTTCTTAATTTCATGTGTACAGCACTTTGTTGCAGCTGTGGTTGTTTATAAATAAAGTATTATTATTATAATTACAGTACAGTGCATAATTTTTAAGCCGATTTACAAAGTTTTGCGGCAGTTTACAACAGTTTCCGACAGTTTTCGGCAGTCAGTCAGTTTTCAGAAGTCCCCACGAGTGAGCCATCCGACAGCCGACTTTGTCCGATGTCGGACTGGAAGCCGAAGATATCGGGGGACACCCAGCTTAACTTGGAGAAACAAGGCTGACAGCCTTTTTGGAGGTGCAGCTAAACCGGACTGCCCGGAGATGTCTCAGGCCTGGAGCAGCAGCCCCACCGCGCCGCGTGAAGCTGCGGACTGGATTAGCAACGAGCTAACATTAGCCTCGTAGCTTCTATCCGACAGCCGGCTTTGTGCGATCAGAGGTTCCTGGAGTTTGCCTCGAAGTCGGACTGGAAGCCGAAGATATCGGGGGACACCCAGCTAACTTGGAGAAACAAAGCCGACAGCCTTTTTGGCTGTGCTAAGCTAACAGGTGCAGCTAATGCCCAACAGCAACCACGGAGTTGGAGGAGCTAGGCTAACAGGTGCAGCTAATGGCGGCGCGCGCAGACAGCTTTCGGTAAGTTATTAAAACTTTTTTGGCTCCAAATGTATGAAGTTAGCATACTAACAGTCCTTCCTGTAAAGGGTTTGGACTGTGTGGTGCTACAGAAAGCTGGAGAGCTCAGACGTAACGCAGCGGAGCGGAGGCAAACAGCTGCAGCTCAAAGTAAGAAATTTATTTTTTACATTTTTTATAAATGTTTTAAAGTGTTTTAAAGTTAGGATAGTTGAAATGCTTGGTAACTGTTCATTACCGCACATGTACGTGTTCAGTGGCGGCTCGTGTGGTATATATACCTATATACAGGTAGTCCCCGATTTACGAGATTTTCATCTTACGAGATAGTCGGAGGAACGGAACTCGCTCGTAAGTCGGGGACCACCTGTATTCTGGTTTTACAGATTAAATCATTTATCATCATTCATCAAACATTTTCAATATGACAGAAAATGATCATAGGACGTCTAAGAGCGCCCAGTTTGATCAGGTAGTCCAGTTTGGATGATGCTTGGGCAGTATTCTTAGTGACAGTGTACACATCAGTGTGAACACACAAGTAAGGCATGTTTTTGGAAAATAAATAAATAAACCAGAATGTGTCAGTAAATTATCCAGAGCCAGCACACGCATGTGAGCTGGTGCACACACAAGCACACTTGGGGAGTGTGTAAATAGCGGTGTAATCCACAGACTTATCACTACATCATCTGATTGATCCACACAGGAGCAAAGATAACACCCCTCCTCCACACTCTCTTGAATGGTCTACCTCAATTGCCTGCAGCTCAGCACACGTCAATAAAGTGTTCCTCTGCACATTTTATACTCTTTATCTGCTTTCAGCTGCCACAGCAACAAAGAAAACTTCAATATGTACACTGTCTGGTTCTCTCTTTCAAACTATTTTATTAAACACACTAAGGTTTCTTTAAGGTTTCCACTTTATGCAGGCAATGTATTGGCTCTCAATTTAGGTCATGGGGTGTTCAGTCCTGGTTCTTGAGGGTGACTGTCCTGCAGGTTTAACTTGTTTCCTTGATCCAACACAAGTAACTCAACAGTTAGTTTACCTCCTCTTGTTCTGCAGGCACCTGTTAATTTAAATCAGGCGTGTTGGAGCAGAGACACCTCTGACAGATAGATAGGAACAATAACAATTACATAAAAAAATAGAGTTGTTTATGGGAGGAACAGTATGCGTGTTTCCATCAAGGTTTCTAGGTGCGCATTATGAAGCATCGCATCAGAAAAGCTAAATGGAAACGGCATAATTCGAGTTAACTTCCTCTAAGTCGCTCTAAAGTTTATACGCTCGCTTGAGGTAGTTTTTGGGGAGTCGATTCAGAGCTGAGTCGGCTAAACGACAGATGGAAACAGATTAGCCGACTCAGTTCTGCCGCAGCGAACATTCACGTCACGTGACTGATCAGCTGTTTCCGCTCCGGACAACATGTAACATCGCTAAAACTAGTTGGCATGACAGAATAAATACAACTTGCCCGATAGCAACACGTACCTGAAATATTCTCTCGATTTTGCCGAGATGTCTGTTTTCAACCGCTACTTCCTGTTTACTGTGGACATGCGCAGTGCTGACGTGTGACGTAATGACGCTGACGTCTGACGTAGTGACGCTTTGCGTGGCTTTGTAGATGCGCTTCAAGCCAGTTTATGGAAACACTTCTGATCTTCATTAATTTGTATTTACATATTTTCTAGGTCGCTCAAAATTCGAATTTAAATTGGATGGAAACATAGCTAGTGGCTCAGTTGGTAGAGCTGTTCCCTCTCAGCAAGAAGGTTGCTGGTTCAAATTCTGGCTGGGGACCTTTCTGGGTAAGGTTTGCATGTTCTCTCCGTGCATGTGTGGGTTTTCTCCTGGTACCATACCATACCATACCATACCATTTTATTTATAAAGCACTTTAAACAGGAACAAGTCCACACCAAAGTGCTGGACAAACAAACACGCAACAGGCAACACAGACAATGAAGTACAACACGAAAAACATAAAAGCATTGCAGATCATAAATCAACTGTGGGAGGCAACTGGTACTCCAGTTTCCTCCCACAGACCAAAAACATGCATGTTAGTCTGATTGGTAACTCTAAATTGTTGCTAGGTGTGAGTGAGAGAGTGAATGGTTGTTTGTCTCAATGTGTCCCCTGTGATGGACTGGAGACCTGTCCAGGGTGTCCCCCCAGCCTCTTGCACAGTGACTGTTGTTCATGGGCACCAGTGACCCGCACCCGAAAAGGAAGAAGCGTGTAAAAGATAATAGAAATAATTGTTTTAGACCAGCTCTGACTAGTCATTAGCTTGTTAATCATGTGATGTTTTTATCTCAAGTGATTCTCAACCAGCCATTGTGTAAACTCCCTAGTATAACTGCATGTTCTGAGCAGGATCTGGTTAGTGCTGAAGTCAGTGGTTTTTTTGTTTTGTTTAGTTTTTTGTTTTTTACATTAGACACCTTAAAAAGTCCAGTTGATTCTGTATTGAACGCCTTTTTTGATTAGACACCTTGTTGGTCAGCTAAGGGGTCCTTGGGAATGCATATTAAGTTGTTCACTGACGTTATTTTTCTTTTTACGTTGATGCCTGTCTGCGTTTGGGATAAAGATACCAGACAGACAGAGAAAGTCCAAGACAGGTTGTGGAGAATAGGACAAACTATGAGTGACCTATCAATGTACACCAAGATGTCTGGAAGTTGGAGTGTGCTCACTTAAATCTGAAGACTGTTCCACTGTGTCCGGCCTCGCTCTCTGATCAGAGTGTCTGTGTGGATGAGGTGTTCCTGTGAATCCCCCTAAAATAACATACGGTCCTATCTATTCATCACACTGTTCCTATCAAACCCAAAGAAGATGGCCGCTTGTCCTGAGCCTGGTTCTTCTAAAGGTTTCTTCCTCAAGAGGGAGTTTTTCCTTTCCACTGTAGCCTTCATGCTTGCTCAATATAAGAGTTTTGCAATGGAATTAAATTCAAAGCAGTCTGCTCCTCAGATAAATGTTAACTAATTTTTTTTATTTATATGAATGTTTCTGTTCAGTTCCCTGAGATGACTTCTGTTGTGACTTGGCGTTTTATAAATAAACTGAATTGAATAGAACTAATTAGTATTTTTCCTTACTGAGGTCATTCAAAGTTACATTCAACAGGTAGGACAGGTGTTCCTACCACAAGAGATCTGAACCATTTCTTTGTGAGAATGATAGAAACAACAAACCACTACTAAAGAACTTATTCTGCATCAGCCAATGGCTAAGGGGTCCTTTCTTCCTCTCAAATCAAAGATGATACTAAATAAACCACATGGCCAAGCACGTACAGGCAAGATGATATAGCTGTCCACACAAATATAAACTAAGACACACATTCAGCTAAAATATCCAGTACATACAAAGCTAGAAGCCATAAAATAATAATGATATTCATATGACATACAACTAGAGGCAACGACACTAGAATCATGTGAAATAAATCTCTCAGCTTGAATTAGAATCAGACCCAAAGACACGCATAAACAATCTCATTACATCAAAGCCTAAAGCAAGCGAGTTAAAAGGGTAAATTTATCATTTACAGATGAGAGAAGCTCTTGAAAACATTGTACAGTACATTGAGTCCGAAAAAGGGTCAACACCCACCCCCTTTAGATATTAACAACCACACACAGCAGCCTGTAAAGGTCCCTCCCGGGGTCCTGGCTGGTAAAGGGTCTGTACCTTTTCTGCAAGTCTGGTGAGTTTAAACCGCAGAGATCAGCATGAAATAAAAGGCATTTCTCTGGAGATTGGAAAACCTTTTACAGGCGTAACATTCGGTGTATGATGCAATTTAACACACTGAAAAATTCCTGTGTGAATTAGGGGCAATATACAGTGTTAGGAATATTCATCTCAGTGGTCTCTGCAGGATTATTGGCTGGAGACTGTGTTTAAAGCTCTGCAGTGTTTCAAAAAGGCACTGAGGAAGGAGTTGAGCAAACAACCTTCCACTGACTTTAGCAGCAGTGTTTGTAAATGAAAAGCAGGAGGTTTGTTTTGATTTTCAAAGACTGCATGTGCTGCACACTAAGAATTTGTAGCTGTGTGACTACCGTAAATAGCATGCATGGGGGATGGTAACATTTTAAATCAGAAATGGATGGTTTTGCCAATAAATGTACATGTTATCCCTAACTTTATAGATGCTAAGACAAGCGTGATGCTGATTTTCACTAATTACAGAATATTATTATGCCTTTCACTTTGTTTATAAAGTGTGAAATACCCATTATTTATGTTTATAAATTTCAGTATGTAGTTTATAGTTTGTCAGTATGTAGTTTATAGTTTGTAAGTTATACAGTGAATGAATTGTTTATAAATTTTAGCCATAGCAAAACAAAACAAAAATTCCTATACCATCTAAAATTGTAAAATAAAATAAATTATCTAAAACATTGTTCAGCGTTTCCAGTTTAAGGAACTGGTTCCTCTCTCCAGTTTTGAGAACTGAGAATAAAACAATACACCAACAGAGTTTTTCTATGACCCGTCAGCTGAGCTTCAACATTACTAACAAAAAAAGTGGACTCTTCTTTCTTGGTTCATAAACACATTTCACCTTTTATTTACTGTATAAGGTTTCTTCAGGCACACAGACAAAAACTACAGGCGTTTCTTAAAACGAAGGAGTATTTCAGATGAGAGGAGAAATGTCTTTAAAAAAAAACAAGAAAGGAAGTTCACTTATCTTCTATTTCAGCAAGTAAGATTGCAACGTTCTGGATGACTGAGAATCTACACAACATACAACCCAAATGCAGCCAGAACAGAATATGTGGCTTGTGCTCACATATGCACAAACTCTGTCTCTATAAGAAGTTGTTGCATGTTTGTAGCCACAAGGATGATACAGTAGTTTGCACTGGGTGGAGCTGCTTCACATACTAACTACAAACTGAAAAACACTGAAATAAAGGCATTCATGTGGTACCAAACATGTGTACACACATCTCTAGCCTACAATAACACTGACTGATTGCAGATGTGAGCTAACTGCACTGCACTGGAGGAAATTATTACCATTTCTTTAACGTATTTCATCAGACAAGTAAGAGTACACATTACACTAACCCTTACTGGGACTTGTCAATGGACACCTCAATTCAGTTTAGCATACGGAAACAGGAGAATACAATACAGGCTTGTATATGGGATGCTGATGGGACACACTGCTGTGAATTACAGCCATTAAGATAGGAGGAAAACATGTGACAAAACATTCATTCATTCAACATTATGCAAATAACGCGAGTTGCACGCTGTATTTAATAGGTATGTACTGTGTTTCTCGGTAAATATAGAACGTACAGGGACATGAATTATACCAAAGCAAGATTAAAGAGAATAAAAAGGATTCACTGCATTGGCTGATGTCCATGCCAACAGCATGGTTTCCAAACAAGTCTGCAGTTTTTCCTCTGTGTCTTTGTGCACGCGTGTCTCAGACAATAAAATGATGTGCCTCTCCTCACAAGTCATCAGCTGTCTCCTCATCAAGGTAGCATACGCTTAAATATGTCGTTAGATAGACTCATTGCTTAACATGTTTGAAAGGACTGCATTTACTGGTACTGTAGATGTGAAAGGGATGTGCACAAAATGGCCCACGTCCATGAGCATTAGTGGGTGTGACAGTTGCGTTTGTGAGTGGGGAAGAGCAGTAAAAAATGTACAAAGGGATGAAGAGAGAAAACAATAAATTATCCTGTACTGCCTTTTCTTAAAACAGATGAAAGAAAAGCTGCAGAGTGAGTGTAGGTTTGTGTACAAGCACATCTGGAATGGCTCTTATGTAGAATGATAAGGTAAAAGAAAAAAATATGTATTGTCACTACAGCAATACATCTTCAAGTTAGTGTGTCTGATATACTCAAATGTTTGCAGGCAAATTCTATTAAAGTGACATATCAGGTCTTTTGAGATTAGTTTTATGGAAAGGTAATAATTAACATATTACATGCTGTGAATAGCTGTTTAAACAACTTCAGTTTGGATTTATATATATAATTGCAACCAGCTTATCAATTAGTCTAAGTGAGGCAATGACTGAAGCAGGTTGCTGTTGTCTTAAAACAACTTGATTCTTCATCATTCACAGTGGTTCCTGCTAATGCTGTTTATTATAGTATTATTTATTTAAAATACATGTAGTCGCAATACAAATTGTTCTTGGACCTGTTAAACTAGCAGTTGGCTTCTCAGTTAGCTTCAGTTAGCTCCTCAGACTGAAGTCTTTTAGATAAAAGACGAAACATTTCAACAAAGAGGAATATGTCCAGAGGACCTGACTTAACCTTGTTATTATTATTAATGTTTATTTAACCAGGCAAATCTCATTGAGATCACAGATCTCTTTTGCAAGGGAGGTCTGGGTCTGAAGGCAGACTAACATGCATGTTTTTGTTGAACAGCAAGCAAATTTAAACTCCATTTCTCAAAGCTTAAGGATGTTAAAATAACTATAACAGGTAAGATATTTGTAATTTGCTGTCTAACCCACTTTAAAAAACCTAAACTATTGTTTACAGGTCAATGCCCCTTAAAAAAAAAGACTGTGCCACCCCATTTAATTTGTAGACAGAAAGTATGTGTCTAAAAGGCATCAAAAATGTGAGTTGATTGTTCTTTTGGTCTTACTCTCCCTAAAGTGGTATCTCACGTGAGTGGTTGAAAAATGGCATTCATGAAGGTCTTTTGAATGTCTCTTGACTTCCTTACGAGTTGCAGAGATGCACTTGAACTCTGAACATGTTTCAGAAATTTGTGCAACACTTTTCTCTCGACATGGCGATAAAAATAAAGCAGTGTAGGCATCTCTAACCCAAAACACCACTTTTTATTGTCTGTCTAAACAGATCTCACTTGTAAATGAGTCTTCGAGACTCAGTGTGAATTGAGTTTTTTTTATTTTTTTAACTGGGATTCATCTCAATTTCATTAGTCCTCTCCAACTGCTTCCAGAACATGTTGCTGTATTTTAAAACCTGCGTGAGAGCTTTCCTTTGACAGAAAGCATGAGCAAAATGTCTAACCCCGGCTTTACACTGCACGCGGCTCCGCCCCGCTCCGGTCCGCAGGTCGCAGCTGAACGAGTCCAATTCCCACTGCCTCCGCTCCGCTCAGGTCCGCCTGGATGCGCCGCTCCAAGACACGTGCGAGATCGCGCGATAAATCAAGTGATAAATAAGTAAGTCAGAACAAAACAATTCATTCGGTGGAAAGAAGGAGAACAACTGTAGAGAGACTGCTGCCTTGATCTTCTCTCGTAAATGAGCTACATGGTTTGAGCAACAGGAAGTGATGTTTACATTTCAGAATAAAATACTTTTTTATTTATTTATTTTTGTATTGCGTTATTAGGTGTAGTCATAGTCATAAATATAATAGTTTAGTCATAGAATAGTCATAATTGATAGTTTGACAGCATTTTTGTACAAATAAATCCGTATAGAGCTAGGATTAGTCCGCCCGTGGTGATTTTATTTTGTAAATACGGAAGTTGTGCTCGTTCCTTTTCCTGTTGGTGCGACGTAATCTTCAAAAGTTGACTCCGGCACAGCTCCGTCATCCGGCAGAAATAGAAAATTTTCTAATTTTGACGGACTGCCGTCCGCTCTCCGCAGCTCGCCGCCGCCGTGCGGAGCCAGTGTAAATTCTGTCATTGATTATAATGGGTGCGTATTTGCTGCGGAGGTCGGACCGGAGCGGGGCGGAGCCGTAACGCATGTGGTGTAATTCCGGGGTAAGTCTTAATACCACACCAATGGTAAATACTAATTATTGAAAAACAGGTTTTAATTTACTTATCTTCATTTTAAAAGTGTACTCTAGCAGATTAAATCATAAATTATGGGGGGGTTATGCTGTGGTGTGTACAAAACAAGCAATAGGGTATAATATGAGCGGAGGTAGTAAACAAAGTAATATGCACGGTCCAAAATACAGTTTTACAAGCAGTACACAAAAAAACAGGCTGTAATTAAAATCGACTAACCTGTCAGAACGTGCCCTTGGGGACTGTTGGTTACTTGGTTGCAAAGACTATACTCCTTAAGACTTCAGTGACTGAAATTTCCCAGCAATTTTGAAAATTGTCTTTTTCCTCCACCAACTACCGTAGTCTCTCCCAACAATTGCATCTCAGGAAGATACAAACTGTACCTCAAATATTTATTTAATTCCAGAAAAAAATTTGCTTAAAAAGTTTGAGGAAACTATTTTTCTAAACTAACTTTAACCTGTGTCTTTTCAAATGAATAGCTAGTTTCTACACGTTACTTGATCCTCACTGATCAATAATTTAGAAACAGAAATGACTGTGCCCATTCCATATTCATGGGGTGCACAATAGTAATTTCAATGTTGAGTGCACTCCAAGCAGGCAGTGAAACCTCAAGGAGTTGGCATCTATTCAGAGAAGTGCTTCCATAAGCTGTCACCACATGTTTAGGCCACAACTGACTGGAAGAGACATCCTTGCACAGTGAACGAGGAACATGTAGCAAATATAAAAACTGTTCTAAATACATACGCAAAAACTTGCAAAAATAAATTCTAATTCTGAGAGCACAGCAGCAAACAAGGGGCTTAAATATGAATATGTGTGCAACCAAACAGGTTTATTAAAGTGTATTAAAAATATAAAACCAATGGTGCACAAATATATGTAAGCAGTTAAACAGGAACTTGGACCAAAACCACTTCAGGAAAATGAGCACGTGGAAGATTAGCCTCTTTTCCCACATTTCCTGATGACATCTGATAATAATGTATCCAACACACACACCACCAATCAATACATAATTACACTGACAATTAGTATCATTAGAGTTGTGCTATAGCTGCTGATTTGTGGAGCTAAACACTCTTCAGAAGGAGAGAAAGGTCAGGGAGAGCAGCTCAAGCAGTCTGCATGGGGTCTTCTCTGAAGGTTTGCTTTTGTCCAGTAAAAACAGCATGAGAGCAACACTTGAACCTATGGCTCTTTGAGAAACTGTTTCTGAAACACAAATTTAATGTTTTAATGTTTATCAAACAATCAAATATTAGCTGACAAACTCATTAGTAAAATAACTTTTAAAGCATGATGCTTAATTGGCTTCTCCTAGCTCAACTCATTTAGACTGTCAATTAACTCTTCATCAACTCTAGTTCAATTAATCAGGTTTAATTACTTAAACACATTAGCTGCCACATCCTTTTAGATTAGGTTCGCAGAAATGAAATGATGTTTTACGAAGACCACGAGTGTTACAACCATTACATGATATTCTTAATGATGGATTTAATCAGGTTAGGAGATGGCCTCACAGTTAATTCTACGCTGTCTCGACTGTAAGTCAATAATGAAAATCTCCTTGGGTAACTTGATGTGGGCTCATGATGTGTGATGCTACTCAAGAGTAGCAAAATCTTTTATTTTCTTTTTTTACCTTTCAGCATTAATAACTGGCATACTTGTGAAAACAAGCACTACAACAGCATGCAACAATCTGTAAAAAAACATACTCGTCTCTGTAACCTAAAATAAAATAAAATTGTCACGTGGCTGGAAACCTGCAACTCTGGCCTATGTTATTTTCCCTTTTTGTACTGAACATATTTTTTAACTGCCAAAATGCACAACTAAAGATAAAACATCATTACAGTAACTAGAGAAAATGCAGTGTGAATGTTTATTGTTGAAGAACTTGCTGAAAAACAGCTGAAATTAGATTAAAAACATGCTGAAATGTAGCTGAAGTTGAACAACAAGCTTAAGTTAGCAGAAGAAAGCAGAAAGAACACAGTATTTGCTGAAGTAGGTTTACATAAACAGAAGTGAGCACAAAAATTAAGAAATTAACTAAAAGGTCTGAATCTAGCAAAAGAATAGCTGAAAAGTAGCTGAAAAAGTAGCGAGAAGCTTAAAATACCAATAGGAAGTGAAAGGAGCTGAAATTTGCTAAAAATGTGGAATTAGCTGAAAAGGCTAATTTAGCACAAAAACAGCTGAAAAGTACAGTACCGGTAGTTGAAATAGCTGAAACTAGCAGAAAAAACTGAAAGGAGCATAACAAGCTGAAAATAGTAGAAAGAAGTTAGGCTGAAAAGATCAGTAATTAACATGAAAACCTTGAATTTATAAAAAAAAAAAAAGATAAACAAATTAACTAAACATGCTTAAAAAGTAGCTAAAAAAGTAAAACAAGTTTAAATTAGAAAGCAGAAGGAAAACATGTTTGCTGAAAGAAGCAAAAATTAGCATAAAAAGTGGAAATTATATGAAAGGACTGCAATTAGCAAAAAACTGCTGAAAAGTATAAAGCAGAAAATGAAATTACAAGGGAGAGGAGAGAGCACATTTTTTATTAGGCTGAAAAAAGTTTTTTTTTAATGTGGAAATAACTGCAAAAGCTTAAATGTGCATAAAAACTGCTACATAGAAGCAAAAAAAGCTGAAATTTGCAGAAATCAGCGGAAAGGAGCATATTAGTTGAGCTGAAAGTAGTTGAAAAATGTTTACATTTGCACAAGGGAGCAGAAAGAAGCTGAACCAGAACAAAATGTGAAAGGAGCAATAAAAGGTTTGAAGGGTGTAAAATGAGCTCAATTCAGTTTCTATGATTAAAAAAATGTTAGAAAAGGCTAAATATTTCAAAAAGCTAAGGTTGACCCAATACCAAAAGTCATAGCAGGATTGTCCTGAAAGAGCTGAAAGTTTTGATATTGTTGAAATAGTTGAAAACTGCAGGGCGAGAATCGCACTGAAAAATATACGGAAGAAAAACGTATCGCAATTGAAAAAATTACTCAAACATTCACACAATAAAAAACAGAAAGTCAAAGTACTTTCAATGTTTCTTCCAAAATTACCTTTTAGTTTTAATGCTTTTCAACAGCCTGTCAACGGAAATTACCAAATCAAATTTTAAACAGATTGTGAAGTGATGACATCACTATTGATTTCAGGGTAAGTTTCAAATCTCACCTTTGACTCTGCAGGCCAGACAACAGCTGGTACGCGGCCTTTAAAGATGACTACTTGAGAAAGGCTCTTTTGCTTTGATTGACTTTATGATTGATGCAGCCGCTTGTGGCAAAGTTCAAAACTTTGCCATCCATCTTGTTATTGAGAAATGTGACAATTTGAGCAATCTTTTGGAACAAACAAAAAAAGGGGTAATGAATTGTGCTTCCCATGACAACAATGGGTGTGATGCCCAAAGTGGGGGGACTAGTTGCACAATCCACCGTTTGTAATGATATACAGTAGTCCCTCGCTACTTCGCGGTTTGACTTTCACAGACTCACGCTTTTGCGGTTTTTCAAAGTAAGATTGTACACGAGGAAAAAAAACAAATGCATAACTAAAATTGTACACGACACGCAACACATTTTGTAGTTTTTTCTTAATAAGCATAACTGTATCCCCGCTCATAATGACTACATTTCCCAGAAGCAAATAGTGCCTCGCCCAGAAGCCCTGTTGCCTTCTGCTGAAATACTAGAGGGAAAGTTTTGATCTGATCAGAAGAAGTTTGGTCCTGATTCATTCAGTGAATTTGGCGCCCAGCGGATGCTGAGAGTCGCACGGAACCCACCAGGAACCAGATCAGACTCAGAGCAGAACTGGACCTCCAGACTCAGTCAATCTGAGAGTTGCTTGCTGACCTACGAGCACATCTGAGCAGGGACGTGCTGTCCATAGGTCCAGTGTTCAATCCAGAGCCCACCCTTACTACCCCGAGCCAGAGAGTCGACGAACAGGGTAGGTCTGCCGAAATGGAACCAACTCTGACCGGAACCAAGCAGAACCGAGCTGCTGTTCTGCACAGCTGGTGAGTAAAATTTAGTAGCTACATACTGTATACAGTACTGTATGTATGTTGTTAAAATGACGTAGGTTTAAGAGTTTAGAACATTTCAAGAGTGTGGGTAGGGTTTATAAAGCCTTAAAATGTATATAAATACTTAAATAAATATAATGTCCTTACTTCAAGATTTTCCCTTTTGGGTCCCAGAACGTAACCCCTGCAATAAATGAGAGACTACTATAAATATTGGGGACTAAAATTGAAAGTCTAGACTTTCTTAAGTTACAAGGTTGGAAACTGTATGTTATATATGTTGTTTGAAGTGATCCCTGAGCAAAAGAGATTTTTGCCTTTTTCAACCTGAAGTATTTCACAGAATTACTGTTGTACACCCAAGTCCTCATTAGTATGGCACCTACAGTGGACAAACACACCCCGTCAGAGGAGCAGCGACACCCCGAGCCAACACGACAGAGATATATGGCTGAAGAGGACAGTGCAGTGGCCAGGTGAGGGACGCTGATATTATTTGTGCGGCAGTCAGTGTTCAATCATACTTTCCTCTCCTCCCTCTATCTCCCTTCTCTCTTTTCGTCATCCACCCTTTTCTCGAGCGGTTCTTGGCAGCAGCAGTGAAAAAAGTTCTGAGGCTATCACTCTTCCTCTCTCCCTGCTCCTCTCACTCAGCCTTGAATCACTGCCTCTCCTTCCACTGCACACTGGCTGTAAAAATCTTGATGCTCTTTTCATGGCTGTTTTCCTCTCCTCTTCCCCTGCCTGGCCGAATAACATTTTCTTTTGCCCTGTTTTGATAATATTCCCAATTTTTCTGTCTTTAATTCCTGTTTTAAATTTTATTTAACTTGGGTTGTGTCTAAAATGGCTTTTAAATGTTCAAACATGATAATTTCACATATTTATGATGATTATTATAGTTTCTCTTTTAACGTACACACTTTGTTTCCTTCTTTTTCATTACTGAGCTTGTAACTTGATCAAAACAGCATTGAAAACAGCACTGATCAAGTAGAGCATTCAAACTGGATCTCTGCAGAGGCTCTGATCAGTCTTCAGCAAATACAGTAGAAGAGAACATTCTGACAACAGCTATGTGAATGTGAACTAAAGCCCAGGATTTTATGTTATTTTAATGTTTGTGCCAGTGTTTTTGTGTGTATCCATCTGTTACCAAAATATTTTGTGAGCCAAAGGGTGAATTTTAATGAAAACATAAGAAGTTATCACTGGATGTTCATCTATAACTAAGTAACATTTGGAGATAATCCCATTCAAGACAACTACCACAGCCATGTGAACTGAACACACTAATGGCTATAATCCATTACGTTTGAACAGATATTGTGTTAAAATCTGGTGCGGCTGTAGCTGAGAGTTATAACAAATACTCCAAATGCATCTCATTGTCCTAGATATTTGATTAAAACTTTACCAATTTTTGTTGAGGTCAAATATTAAGCTTGTCAAGCTATTTATTAACTGGGTCAACTACAGAATCAAATGTAGTCAAGTGTTGTCACAACTTACTGTATTTGATTTGAAAAACCACTGTAATGTTGGAAGTTATTTGCAGAGCAAAATGACATAAAAAGTGTACTGCATATCTTCATATTTGAAACAAGACACAATGATAATTTATAGGGATGCACAATATTATCGGCATGGTATCGGTATCGGTTGATATTAGTGATTAAGTTAAATATCGGACATCGGACATCAAAATAACTCACCGATAGAAAAGGCTTCTGTTTTAAAATAATCTTTAATTTAAGAAACTGTCAAGTACATGTATATCTAGTAATGCACTACTATGCACTTTTCACTTGTCGCTTGTGAACAGGTTGAGTTTAGATTTGTGAAAAATTACAAATTTGCACTGTTCCAGGGTTGTCGAGCATTAGAGCAGAGCTATTCAAAACTGCTCAGGGGGCTACAGTTTCTGAAAGCCAACTGCTTGGGGGCTGGAGATCCAGCGATTAAAATCATTATGTAAATATACGTAAACTAAAGTTTACAATGATCCTTTACCTTTTTAATTTGTTTATTTTATTGCATTGAATCATTAACTTTTAACTGCATTTTTTACTGTAGTTTATTTTTGTCATTGTCTACTGTTTTATTGTCTGTACTTTAAATGTTCGGTCTGAAACAGGTCCCTGTTGTAAATGGGTCACCGTGGCTCAATGAGGCTAGCCTGCATAAATAAAGGTTTAATGAAAAAAATGCAGAACCCAAAATCCAAACACAGAACGCCCCCAAAAAATACATACACACACACACACACACACATATACATATATATACATATAGTAAGGTGCCGTCCTCATTATTTACCCTGTGACTATTCAGTGATCCCTATCACTGTTATTTACATAGCCCCTGATGCTAATGCTAATGTCGCCCTGGGAGAAATTCATGACTTACTCAACTCGCTGCAGTGTAAATATCCAGAGGGGCTCTTCATTGTTTCAGGTGACTTCAATCACGTAGATTTACAGGTCTCCCTCCCAACCTTCAATCAGCACGTTTCCACAGCAACAAGAGGAAATAAAACGCTTGACCAAGTCTACACGAATGTGAAGGGGGCGTACACGGCGAAGCCACGCCCACCGCTCGGGGCTTCTGACCACTCCTCTTTGATCTTGGTCCCAGGACAGCTTCCCCCACTCAGACGCTTTAAGCCGGAACAAAGAGAGATAAAAGTTTGGCTTCAAGGTAGCACCCCCATGCTGAGAGACTGTTTTGAAAATACAAACTGGTCTGTCTTCAGGGAGGCAGCTACTGATGGGAGCTCAGTGGATCTGGAACTTTATGCTTCCTCAGTTCTGGGTTATATTAGCACATGCTCTGAAAATGTATCCATAAAAAAATATGTTAAATTTTACCCCAACACAAAACCCTGGTTAAATAAAGAGGTCCGCACCCTGCTGGCAGCCAGGAACACTGCCTTCAAGTCTGGAAACACAGAGGAACTGAGAAAGAGCAGGAAAGAGCTGGTTGCTGGCATTAAGAAGGCCAAGGCCACATATGCACAGAGGATTGAGGGACAGTTCACCTCACAAGACCCACGGAGCATGTGGAAGGGCATCAAATGCATAACAGATTACAAAGGCAAGAGCAAACAATGCCCCAAGGACCCATCTCTGCCTGATGCCCTCAATAAGTTTTATGCACGTTTTGAAGACCCAAACAGACCAGCTAGCACCAGACTCACCTCATCACCAGATGAAGAGCATCTCAGAGTGACCGCAGCAGAAGTGAGAGGCAGTCTCAGAAGGATCAACCCTCATAAAGCAACCGGACCAGACAACATCCCAGGGAAAGTTCTGAAGGAATGTGCGGACCAGCTCTGTGAGGTGCTGGCTGACATCTTCACCACCTCACTTGCACTGGAGTCAGTTCCCACCTGCCTGAAGACCGCCACCATCATCCCAGTTCCAAAGAGCTCCACAGTGACTGGTCTGAATGACTATAGACCGGTGGCCCTCACCCCGATAGTCGCTAAATGTTTTGAGAAACTGGTCATGTCCCACATCAAGACAACCGTCAACATCAACGAGGATCCTCATCAGTATGCATACCGCGAGAACCGATCAACAGAGGACGCCATCTCCTCTGTGGTCCACATTGCTCTCACCCACCTGGATCAGAAGGACTCATACGTGCGCATGCTCTTTGTGGACTTCACATCTGCCTTCAACACCATGATCCCCCAAACTCTGATAGACAAACTATCCACACTTGGACTAAGCCCCTCCGTTTGTAACTGGGTCTTAGACTTCTTAACAAACAGACCACAGTCCGTGAAGATCCACAACTTCTCCTCCTCCACCATTACCCTCAGCACTGGCTCTCCTCAAGGATGTGTGCTGAGCCCTCTTCTGTTCACTCTGCTCACATATGATTGTACAGCCACACATCCAGGCTGTCATATTGTTAAGTTTGCAGATGATACAGCGGTGGTGGGATGCATCACAAACAATGATGAGTCCAGCTACAGACAGGAGGTGGAACACCTGGAGAGCTGGTGCAAAGAGAATAACCTTCACATGAATGTGAAGAAGACAAAGGAGATGATTGTGGACTTCAGAAGGAACATACACACCCACACCCCACTGAACATAAGTGGATCTGCAGTGGAAGTGGTCTCCAGCTACAAATACTTGGGTGTACACTTGAATGATAACCTCAGCTGGAGCAACAACACCACCAGCCTGATCAAGAAAGGTCATCAGAGACTCTACTTCCTCAGACGGCTGAGACGAGCTGGTCTGAGCAGCCCAGTCCTCACCTCCTTCTACAGGTGTGCAGTGGAGAGCATCCTGTGCTCCAGCATCAATGTGTGGCATGGAGGCTGCACAGTTGCAGAGAGGAAAGCTCTACAGAGAGTGGTGAAGGCTGCACAGAAGTCTGTTGGAGTCAGTCTCCCCACCATCACAGACATTTACACCTCCAGATGCAGGAAAAGAGCCACCTGCATCATGAAAGACCTCACTCACCCAGCACACTCACTCTTTGCCCCACTCCCCTCAGGACGGAGGTTGAGGAGCATCAAATGTAGAACCACTAGACTGAGGAACAGCTTCTACCCTGAGGCTGTTAGACTCATGAATAAATAAATAATAAGAATAATCACTGCAAAATATCACATCATGCTGATGCTGATCTGTTTTCTTGTTGCTGTGTTCATCTGTGACCATCTGCTCATACAGACTCATGTTCGTGCTGCTGTTTATAATGATGTTTTTCTACTACATTAGGGCTTAGTGTATTACTAGTTGATGTTTTTCTTAGTTAATCCTAGATGTTATTACTGTTTTTCTCTTGCATTTGTTGTTGGATGTAACTGGGACCCTGTGTACATAATCTCGTTTTCATCACATGTACCACATGCGGTGCAAATGACAATAAAGACTCTCTGACTCTGATATACCTGTAAGGTAGTCCCCGACTTACGAGCGCTCTTACATACGAGGTCCCGGACTTACGAGCTGGCGAAAGAGAAGTAAATTTGTAAAAAATACAGCACTTTTTTGTGTTTTTAGATGAAAGTGTGTTAGCTAACCGTTTGGAAACACGTTTCCGACCATGTTTATGAACTAATATGAACGTTTTTGATGAAAAACGAGTGTTCGTAGTAGCGCTAGCATAAATGTTCCAACTTACGAGCGAAAATCCGGACTTACGAGAACACGTGCTTCGTGTTCCAACTTACGAATTTTCGTGTTACGAGCAACTCGCAGGAACGGAACTCGCTCGTAAGTCGGGGACTACCTGTATATATATATATATATATATATATATATATATATATATATATATATATATATATATATATATATATATATATATATATATATAATTATATATATATATATATATATATATATATATATTTTTTTTTTTTTTAATGAATTGGTCAAATTAAATCAGCTGGATTTAAACATTTGTTTTGCTACGTGCACTCGCACGGGTGGGAACGTATTTCTTTAAAATTTAGCAAAATAAACACCTAAAAATATATATTTGTTTGCTGACATTATAGCAAAAGTGTATCTGAGCTTAACTTTACCTTAATAAATGAACATACTGTAATGGTAAAATCAGCTGGATTTAAATTGTTTCGCTTTGACGGTCTTCCAAACGGTCGCGTGCGCTGCGAAAATAAATTATAAATACATCGAATTTTCTCTCAAACATCTCCTAATTGTAAATTTCCATCCAGTGAGTACTTTCTGTAAGTTTCATCAAAATCTGTCCTGTGGTTCTTGAGCTATTTTGCTAACAAACACTGAGGTAACAGTAGTTCAGAGCTCCAGAGAACAGGAGGCCGTGCTGCGACAGAATGAGGCCGAGCAGAGGAGGCTGCTGTCGGACACATGAGCTGGGAACGGTCGGTGGACCCTAGTAGCCGAAAGTGATACTGTGCCCCTAGTGGCCGAAAGTGGTACTGCTCCCTTTTTTTTTGTCAGAATGAATGAAAACGGTCTTATCTCAGCCAAAAATTGATCTAAAAATATGGGAAAAATCCCTAAACATGTTGCTTCGCCCCATAAGTCGCAGGACATGAAAATTAGTTTTTTTTTAAACTGCGACTTATAGGCCGAAAAATACGGTAGTCTCTGTAAGTAGGTCTAGAAAAAAAAATATTGGTATTGGTATCGGTTATCACCTAAATTGGTTAACATATTGGTATACCCGATATTGGCCAAAAATCCAATATTGTGCATCCCTAATAATTTAGATGAGTGGATGTGTGTTAATGTAACATCCATTTGACTGCATTGTAACAAGAAATTCAACTAGGTCTAAAAGAATTAGTTTGACCTGAACATCTAATAATGTAATCAAAGGCAAAGTTAAAGAAACTTTTTAAATACGTTCTGGACTCAGAAACTTGCTGCTTTCTTTCCTCTCTTTGTGTGTTTTTTTTTAAATCATTTTGCTTCCTTTGGGCGTCTCCCTTGGCTCACTCATATTTTTGCTCTCTCTGCTTTCCTCATCTCCTCGACACCATCCTTCAAATTCCTGTTCTCTCTCCAGCATGAGTACCGGTATTTGGCATCCAACCCTCTCTCTGGTTCTGACTTTGTGTTCTTTCATTTTTATATCCTCCTACATCTAGCACCTTTCTCTCCTGCTCTCTCATCTCCCTCTCTGGTTCTGGCTGCCTCTCTCCTTTCTTGCTCTCACCTCTATAGGATGCCTCTTTCATGTTTTCCCTCTCTACTCACTGCACTCTCCTAGGTTTTCAGTGATGTTCCTCTCTCAGCCTAACTTAGCAACCCTTGTCTGCACTCTCCCTTTCCTCTTGTGGAAATGCTTTATATTGATTTGCTCTCAAACAGGGGAGAAGGTCAGGGGTTCACTAATAAAACTCAGGGACAAAACAGACACAATATCACTCACACGCAGGAGACAAATATAGCCTGGTAACAGAGCTGAGGTGTTAAACACTCAGTATGAATATCTGTGCTGTGTTTCTAAAAACATGGTTTACTAAAGACCTGTTTAACGTTTGTGTTTACAAAACAACGCCCACCGACATGCCAAAAAATGCATATCACCTTAATGATGGCCGCAGGCATGAAACGATCCAGCACAACTAAACGTCATGCAAACAGTTAACAGAGCACCTAGTGATCAATCATGTGTGTGTGGTTAACAGCTGTTGTTCAGGCCTAACCCAGCACACTGCACAATGACAGGGTCAACCTCAGCTCATTCAGCCTGCACCCCCATGCCACAGAGCACTTCCCACCCTGCTATGACTGCATTTTAATGCCTTAAGTCAAGAGGGCTGTTATACAAAAGTACAAAAAAACTCTTTCTAGCCATAGTAAAAATATACAAATTACTATTTTTATTAACAGAGGAGGTTGATCTGATAATATAGTCTGATGTATGACTTGTCTAGAAATGATACAGATTGTGCCATAAAGTATAGTTAATAGGAAACATGACTGTTCAGACTTTTGCTCTCCATATCAGTTAAATAACAGTACAGACATTTGTCACAGTAAATCAAAATTCCTTTATTTGTAAAAATGTAATTTAGGACTTTTGAGTGTTGTATTTTTATGAAACTGCCACTACTACAATGAGCTGAGGTGCTACATCTGAGATTAGGTGTTTCTCCAAATAATTTTATCAATTTAAAAATTAGGTCATGATTTTTCAGTTTGATTTATTTATTTTTACTTGATCCCATTATGTTAACACTCCAAAAATACCATTTAGTAATAACTTACCATTTCCTCTTTTTAAAATTTTAATTGTTCCAAATGATTCTTTATGCAGTTATGTAAAAACTGAATGAATAAGGTAGTTTGGCTTTAGGCGCATCATTGTGATAAGTCTTCAGTTAGACATGTATGCAGTCTCTATACTGTATAGTAAATAAGAAGATATTGCTTATTTTGAAAAGTTTGTTGAAGTTATTTGGCCAAATATGTTTGAAACGCTCTGCTAAGACTTCTGGCCGGGACATAATTAGTTATTCATAGTGGAATCTTAACAGAATAAGTTTCGTGACACTAAAATACAGTGTTTCTATTGTTTTGAAGGTCATTTAAAAAAAATATTGACACAAAGTCTGAACTAGCTAAATAAAACTGTGGGTTTATTAAATGTTAAATTTCAAAATGTTAACTGAGAAAGTAAAAGAGGAAATTGCTCTTAAAGCTCTGAGCCCTGACATGTTTTTTATATGAGAGGAAATACAGTGTTTGGTAAAAGAAAAGTAAGCTATATTAACCTAAAATTATGGATGCATGATCCACATTTTTCAACTTCCGATCCGATCCCGATACTTAAATCTGGATATTGGCTGGTACAAATCCTGTTCCGATATCATCATCATCATTGATTTTATATGAGGCTGTAATAATCTCCTCTCAAGTACATTGTGTACACATGTATGCATGCATGTCCAAAAAGGCAACTTGAGTTAAGTTTTATTAATGCTGGATGTTTCAAAGTTAGAATTAAACTCTGCTAACACAAACGTGTTTTATTTTATTCTTAGCTTTAAAGTGGATATTAAAGTGATTAATTTAAGTTATTGTTTAAAGTTATTTTATATATTATTTTCAATAAGGGGATGATACAATAAATGTTTTATCTTTCTGCACTCTTTTCATTCAGTATTTTCTTTTTGATGAATGTGTGTTATTTTGTCTCTTTTAAATGAATGAATATATGAATTAAATAAAATATTAAATAGCTTTACATCTGCCAAGTTCATGGCATAAACCAACACAGACATGTTCCTGTTTTTATTATTTTACAATGC